>JAOXNN020000029.1:973497-985071 GCA_028571205.2 Hydropsyche betteni | reverse complement strand
TTAAATTGTCGTACCACACTAACAATTGGACTAGAGCTGTTTTGAAGGTGTATAAACAGACTAGTTTGTTCGTGCACAAACGAAATGGAAACTCAAACTGTAACATGTATAAACTTATATTGACATAATTTCATTTTTTCAAAATTTTCAGCAACACGATTTTTTTTGATGTTTGTGTGAAATCGCTTTGGATTTTGTAAATTGGAGTAATCTATCAAATTGTATGTTAAATCAAAATGTTAGATTTACGCTATGTATTCGAAATTTAGATACACCTCGTTAATCAGTACGTATTAGTTCCAGCGAAAATCACCGTCTTGCGAAATGATCTGATAGCGACTTTAATTTGTATAGAGAAATCAGATTTTTGCGTTAAAAATAACTCAAAAAATTATGCTAAACGTATTTTCAAATTTTTTTTTACGAATTTCTAACTCAATTATCGAAGAAGTTAGTTTAATTCACAATACGGTGTATGAAGGTTATGTTACGAAACTTATGTAATATTACAAAACAAAATTCAATAAAATTCCAGTGCCATAAAAAAATCACGAAATACTCATTTCCTCGACATGTTTTTTTATCCTTTTATCCGTCATTATAGCGGTTATTCCAATCCATAAACCGAGATAAATCTCTCGACCATTTTTTAAAATCGCCTTTCTCAATACAAACTACATGATCACGAAGATGAAAAAAAAATGCATTATTGTATAACTTTCGAATATTTTATAATTTTTCAAACATTCGCAAAAAAATACACGAAAATCGTTCTCACTCGAACTAATAACCTTTCAATTAAACAACGACTTTCTCCTTATGACCTAACCTAACCCAACGAAAATCCCGTACAACAAACATAACGTTACAAAGCACACATTCCGCCATAACACAATATAATAACATCATTTAAGTTCACCGTTGATTTCCAAAGAATCCTCCGAGTCGTCCACATTCCTCCACTCGGCATTATAACCCAACATAACCTAACCCAAGTCGAACGAGGCCGCCGACTCGTTTATAGCGCAACAAGTCGTGACAGTTCAACGTTCAACAACAAAAGGTTCGATTATTCGCCAAATGCTAATGAGAAACACTTTTCGATACGGTTTTGCAATTGGCGAGGCTCGCGGGCTACTGACCCGAAGGTTTTATAATAATTTCTATATTAAAATGTATAAATATATATATGGTGCGAGATCGATATGGAAACCTAAGCAACAGAACTCAACAACGAGCCGTTTGCGTGTGACCGACATTTGTAATTTAGATCTTTCGAAAAGGTTGTAATTGTTGAATCGGAATGTGTTTTATGGACAAAAATGACGTGTCGAATATTTTCGTTATTCGGCTTTGACAGGGTTCCATATGAATAACCCTTATAATGTGGTGAAATCCTTGGAATTATTTTAAATTTGCGTTTTTCACAATAGCTTTGTGATTTCTACAAAAGAGCTTCCGTTTTCGTTTTGTGCCTATTGTAAAATTGTAATGTATTTAAAATTTGCATATTTTAGTTTCGCAAGTTGAGACTAATTGTTGTCAGGGTTGCCGAAAGTGTTTTCGAAAAAATACGATTGTTATCGTTAATTATTACATAGTTGATTTACAATGACGGAACAGTAGTTGGTCAAAAAATATTATTATTTTATAAATAACACCATTTTTCCGATAATGAATGAACGCAGTGATGCAACTTGATATATTCAAAGTGAATTGACACAGTTCGATAATGAACTTCTTAGAATTCAAGTCATTGTCTAAAATATTAGGTCAATGCAAATGTTTCATCGAATTTTGAAATTAAACCGTAAGGATGCAGATACCGCACTTTTTTAACGGTTGATTTCTATCTTCAACACGATCTCTCTGATAATTCAACATGGATCAGCATAAGTGACATGTCATCATGATGTTTATCAGTTAATTAAAAATCTTCAGATCGGAATTTTGAAAACCACAATTGAGTGATTCTAACGTTAACTACATCTGTACTGTACACGTTACAAGTATTTTTGGTCATTATTTTTATGAAATTTGTACAGTGAAAAATGCTATATTATTAGATATTTCAAAAAAATTTATAGGCTTTTAACTTAACAGATACTGAAAAGGAAGTATTCTCCACACAATAGAATAGTTTGAATACAGATGTTATTAATTAAGTTCGGAGAAAGAGGAAAAATATTTGACCATCAAAAAAATACGATGAAACTTATGCATCGACTTGATACATAAAAAATATGTATCAATCATACGATTTTCATCATCGATCATTCACAGTTATTGAATTAAAATCTCATAATAATATTCTTTCATCAATCTTTAAAAATCCATTAAGTTTTCGATGTTTTCTTTCATACTATAACCATTCTATAGCACAACTTACTTATCTCACCATTAAAATATTTTTACACGACCTAAACCAACCAAAGATAATCCAACAGACATACCGACGTTTTTTCCTGAGAAACTCAAACCGAAAAAAATCTCATATATTATTTCTGCAATAAATTTCAACGACTCGCCATCCGGCATGGAACAGAAAGCCTTTCGCGAATTTTCGCGAATTCCATCGATTACCATTTCGAATCGGTTTCACTAACCCATTGTCCATTGTGCAGAAAACTCATATGAAAATTCAATTAGCGAATCAGACCCATCAATCAATCTCTCTCTGCGGTCATGGCGGTAAAAGCGTGTGGCGCGAAAATTCGCGGTCGCCGAGCCGTGTAATCACGGCCATTGCCGCGTTCACATGGACGCTAGAGAGTGAAGATAACGACCATAGTCCGAAGGCGCTTGATGGCGGGAATGGAACAGAAATTTGAAAAAGAACGCAAGTGGAAAAGTGGACGTGCGCTAAATGGATTCGTCGGTGTTTATTTTGAGTGATAATTGTTTTTGTGTGCGAAATCATCGTGTTTTCAAAATGGCGTCGATGATTTATCGTCTCGAAGAATTGCCGTGTCCTTTTTCGGGTGAGGATCGATTTGGGTTTGAGGTAATTAGAAATTTGCATCGAAAATGCGATGCGCTGAAATGGTTTTCGATCATAATTGTTTGCATTTAAAAAAACGAATTTGAATAATTGCAATGGAGATGATAACATTCAATAAAAATTTGATTGTACAGTGTCTGACAAAAAAAACAAGCGATTTGAGCAACATAAAAATTTTTCTTATTATTTACATGGATTTTCAAAGAATCAAATTTTCTTTTATTAGCATTTTCAATATGTAAAATTTTTAATATCAATATCAATAAATCATGATAATATAGATGAAACAACCTTTCATGTAAACGTGTAATGCACATTACTGTCTATATTTGTTAAATAATATCAATAGAAAAAAAATTTTGAATGAAAAAATATAAATATTTTCATATAAATCCAAGTTTAAATCGTCCAATCTTTCGATAAACTTATAGGGTAACGACACCAGTGATGATGGACCATGTACCTGTAGTTGACCATCTTTCAGAAAAATATAAAAATGAAGGTTAAAAAAGACGATAATCTTTCAGAAAGGGTGCAATCGATAAACTTGTTAAAGCTTATCTGTCGCACCCTTTCTGAAATATTATCATTTTTAAAAACCGTAATCTTTACGTTTTTTTGACAATAAGAGATGGTCAAACGGGTACTTGGTCCACCACTGACGTCGAAAACACATATTTGAAAACATCTCACAAAACTCGGACATACGAAAATCAAAAAAGCACATACAACACGAAAGATATCAAATACTTCACACACGAACCAAAACAATCTTGTTAACATCAAAATAATCACATTATAACCACGGAGAAAAAAAAACGAATTTACGACCCGCAAGAAACCGTCATAACAAAACCGAATAATAAAAACGGGCGCACAACACATGTACCGGAATACACAAAAACGGAAACCTCTCGCCGAGAGAAAGTACAACACGGACAAAAAAAACCTCTCGAAACACTAACGAACAAATTTGTACAAGGCACATGATCAGAATTCTGAAGTGAATCCCCTTTTGTATCCGCGGATCCAGACGTTACGCATCGTCCATAAATTAAAACAACCTTTTTGTTTCGTTTCCGACAGACGAGTTTCTCGGAAAGTCAAAGTTGAACCTGCCACCTTCTGTTTGTTCGGATTTTTCTCTTTCGACGATTTTGTGGTGCTTTGGATTCGAACGAATTGTGTGGCTTATGCGTTTTTGATTGAATCTTCGGTTGGGTTGTAATTTATTTCGAATAAAAGAATGGTTGATTTATGAACGTAATGTGTATTTTGATTCGTTTTGAACGTGAAGTTTCAATGAAAATTTTGAAGTTCATTGGTATTTTTTTTTTTTTTTCGTGAACGTCTATCAATTTGATTTCTTAAATACATGATTTGTTTGATCGTTCAAAGTAAATAATATGAAAATAATTTTAAAAAAATTTGTATATACAATACGAGGAAAATTTTGTAACGTATTTGCACAAAATAACAATACACCTTCAAAAATAGATAATAATTCAACATACACATAATTAGAGAATAAACACAATTAATAAAAATAAAAAATGTTTAGAATATTTTTAAACATATACAAATCGACAAGACATATGCAACACCTTCCCCAGACGTAAATGGATACAAACATTGAGAAAAAATAGAGAAGCACTGACAGGAAACGGTTCATAGTTAAAATACGGTTCACGTTAACGAATCACCATTCATTTGATCCATGGGGTCATAAGGATCAATTGACATGGTGACCGTTCGGATGACGAAAAGACAGGGAAAAGTCCGATCGACCCACGCAATACATCATTATTCTATCCGATGTCCATTTTAAGACGTAGACATAATCTTTTGGATTTGATTAATTGTAAGTAGCGTATGTGTCCTTATGAAAAATCACCGCTTTGGTTTATACAAATAAATAATTTAATGTGATAAGAAAAAAGTAACTCTAAAGTTGAATAATGAAAAAATTAAATCAATCAAATGACATTTACAAAATATTTAACATTGCAAATTATAATACTAGATTATTTTTATACAATGGTAAAAATTTGCAAGTAATTATTTCGAAATTATGATACTATTGTATCTTTGGTTTAAAATTTTACAAAAAATATGACCTATCAACTTTTTCAGGATTGAAGGAGACCTTTGTAACAACATGTACAATAGTCGATTTCATAAAATAAATCAAAAATCGGCAATTTTAGAAAATAAAATTTGTTTTTTGTCCATGCGAATGCCTTTTTCTTTAGAAAATGTTAAATAAAAAATTTATGCTAAAGCTCATGGGGTCCATTAAAATCGAAGATTCTGGGACAAAACCCTTCATCGCCTACAAGTAAACCCGCCACTATTTTTATAACCTAAAAATGTTCAAACCAAAAACGACTTATCGACCCAAATAAAAACTAAACGCAGCATCGCAGCACAAAGCCCGAACTACAAACAACAATCACTTTCATTCGAATCCCACATATAATAACACATCTCCAACATCGAAAAACAATACGCCATAAAAATCGAAAAGCCACACCGACGCCATACATCACGTACCCAAGCATAAACACGTACGACGCTCATGCGGAATTTGTTATTCTCCAACTCGTATCTTACACGGCCAACTCGACAAAACATCCTCCTCTACAGGCGGCCCAAAAGACACGTGCAACTATTTGCCGCATGCAATAAAACCACCGCCAAAGCGACTCGAAGGGGAATCCGTAATATGTGCCAGAACGTGCCCGAGGACCGTTCTGGGGGATAATGTGTCGTGTTTTCTTGGTCGCGGTGTTATGGTTGTGGAGCGTGTCGGTTTTGTGCAATCGATTCGATATGTTTGGGATGGTGAGCAGTGATGTAGTGATTAAAAATAGTGCTGGAACGGTCAATTGATATACACCCTTCCCCCCCCCAAATGTAAATTATTTTTAAGGTTTTTTTAAATAGCTGAGTAATAATGATTTTAATTTTAGACATCGAGACCTAGAATAATCGTCCAGGAGATAAATGATTAAGAACCATATAAAATAAGCGAAAAGGCGCCGCAGGCGAAAATTTTTTTCCAAATGTTTTGCTCAATCAAACTATATCACCAAAAACTATCAATTTAGTTAATTTCTACTAAGTATTTTTTTCATTGGTTAATTTATAAATTTTTCTTCAACAAGTGATATTAGAAGCAATGCAAAAATGGTGCCGGAGGCGAAAATTTTTTTCAAACGTCTTATTGTTAGTCAATATCACCATTAAATTATCAATTTTTTATTGCTACTGAGATTTTTTTCTTTTGTTTTTTTTAATATTACTACAAAAAAACAATTATATCAATAATGTAAAATCAGACAAAAATGACACCGCAGGCGAAATTTTTTTTCAAATGGTTTATTCAATCAAACTGTATCACCATAAAACTATCGATTTACTTATTTTCTTTAATTTATTTTTTAGTATTTTCATTAAAAAAAATTCACACATTAGAAAATAATTGAAAATTCACACTACACCACTGATGGTGAGAATTGTAAAATTGACCGGTGGTTTGCAGAAAATGGAAGAGTTTATAGTTTGGAATGGTTGGAAATCGATTGGGTCCGTTTCGGGAGTGAAGTGGCGTGGTTTAGTTTATGAATGGATAAAACAATGTTTTATGGTAATTGACAGGAGTTTTTTTATGAACGAATAACCCTTTGAAGTATACTGGGATTAAGAATGTGAAATATTTTCGAAACCTTTTATTGTAAGTGGTATTAAAAGTGTCCCACCTCGAAAAATTAAATCACGTCCACTGAAAAATAATGAACATTTAATAAATATCAAAGATTATTATTGAAAAAGACAGCGAATAATTACTTCAGTTATCATTTCTCAAGAAAACCTTTGAAAAGTAATTACTAACATCGGATTCACTATGATAAAAAAATTATATATTTTGCCTTCATTCACTATAAAAGAATATTATTTTTCCATAATATAACAGATAAAAAGAATAATTGTCATTTATTATATTATTAAATAATTTCCTGTTCTAATGTTCAATAACCTTTTTCTGACGAGTAATCAACTACTTTTTTCAATGATGTAATTAAATATGCAATCACACGAATAAATTAAAAATTACATGAATATCAAGGGTATAATTCTAACATAACTATTAAAATTCATAGAATTAACATTGAAACATAAATGTAGCAACATAAAGTTTTCATTTTATTATTTCTACAAAACGACATTTTAATGAGATTGAACGTAACGAATAGATTAAAAAAACTTCTTAAAATGAGAACAGATTACGAAATATACAAAAAAGCGGATACGACATTTTAAAACGTATAATAATCGTAATTTTCAATATCATGATCGATAAATACTGTGCACTTAATTGTGTATTCAGGCCATAGTCCGAAATTAGGTTACAAAGGTATCCGCAAATCAAATAACTCAACATGCGCAAAATAAATGTTTGAAAACCGCAAACTGCAAATACTACAAACAAGCATTCTTGTTGGAAAGTATGTATATTAATTATACACATAATACAAATCGAATTACATATAAGAGGCGTGCAAAATTGACAAAGCGATAAAATATAATTTCTTGGAAGGAAAATTAAACTTTTTACAGATATTTAAAGGTAATGAATGATCGAAGGTAATCGAAGAGTCAATAACCAAGTTGAAAAGCGAAAAAAAATGTCGCTCGAAGCGAAAGAATTATACAAAAAAGAAGAACGAACGTTCCACCTGCGCAAACAGAGATCTCGAAAATGCAACGGCAACTGAACGTCGACAGCTAAATTGAAGAATTTTTTAAAGAAAAATTTAATTTTATATTTGAATGATTAATGTGAAAATGTATAAATATATCACTATCATATTCGATCGATATAAATTCTATCGCAGAACAAAAATCTTGTACAATAATCTTTCTGAAAGTTTAAGACTTTGTATATGGTTTTTAAATAGGGAAGTTTGATTTTGAAGTGTACAATAAAATTTGATGATTTACACACGTATAACCTTCCATAGTGATTTGCCGTACACTACTAAACAATTGGCAACAAATTTGACAGGTGTCACTTTAACAACATAGCTGTTATAATCCAACAAATTTCGAGCGTTCCAATTGAAAAGCCTTATATAAGAACTTAAAACTGAATCTTTAACGAAATATTTTTAGATCAACCACAATCATATACATTTAACATAAAAATTTGCTTAACTACCGAAACCAATCGGAACTGATACAACAAATCGTTGATTATATAACACAAAAACAAACAATGGAACTAAATGATTTATAGCATAATTTGCAGCGATTTTTCACAGCAGACAAACAAAATCGCTCTCCTACATAATAAGAAGATTCCTAAGATGAATTGAGCATGAACACAATAAGAGTTATGTAAAAAAAAAAACTGGTAACGATTTTATAATAGTAAATTTTTGGACCGGCACGACCTTGGTGCATGTGCAATGTGACTCTGATGCACTCGAGCGTCCTAGAACTGCATGAAATGTCCTCAACTGTGAAATATTTGCGTATATAAACAGTTTCTAGTTAGTTTCCTATTTCATCTACTTTAGAAGATCGCTTTTATCCGATGATTAATCGGAAACTTCGTAACAAAGATCAGAGTTGAAGAAAATCTATGTAGATGTAATTCACAAATCTAGTTGTCTCATTGAATTAAAACAAATATTACAATCGAATGAAACAATAGAATAATTTGAAACCACAAAAAAAAGTATTGTTGCGTTTTCCTTTTTAAAAGTCTTTGAAATTAATCATAGTTCGGAAAATTTAATAATACGTCATTCGCAAATAAAAATTAGAATCGAAATATCAAGTCAATGAACGAAGAGCAAAATTCGCGAACATTGTCGACAGCGGAAAAGTACTCTAGCCTACACAAAACATTAAAAATGCAAAACAGATTAGATTAGAAACGCAATAGAACAGGAACAAACGTTAGACCAAGATAACCCACGTTTTGAAACTATCGCACATAAAAATCATAGAAGATAAGGCAAAAGAAGGATAACAGTTGGAGAAACTCGGGATCTCGAAAAGATGAATAAAAATGATTAAAAAAAAAACAAAAGGTAGGATGCTTCAGGACACCTTGGAAAGTGGAAACCGAGAGGTTGCAAGACCAGCATATCAATTACGAACTGGATCGAAGCATTGTGATGAGAAGAACTCGTCCTTGAAAAATGTCATGAACTGCACTTGATACTATAGAAAAAAGACATTCTTTCGAATTCCAATATCACTAATCAACACAATACGATCCCATACTGACCTGATTCAAAAAATTCCGAAGATCGATAAAAATCAATTCAATCATGAATCAACCGATTGATCTACCCTGATTGATATGAAGCAAAAAGCAAACAGTAAGTAATAGTAAATAAATAATCGTGTTTACTTTAAAAATGCCTCGAACAAACCAGGTCCAAGTGTGCACACAATTCGACTCCACAACCGCAACTGACACTGGTCTAAACAAATTCTAAGCAATTCAAAACAATATAAAGTAATAGCAATGTCACAACCGCTGATGACAATGCGTTGTTTTGCGTCATCGTCAACAATCTTAGTCACTCCTGGTTTCCAGTCTCGTTTTGGTCTAAGGTTTCTTACTCATTCTGTACACGAGCGTCGCTCGCGAAAGTCGTTATAAATTGTTTGGACGTATCGGCAATGTTAAATGCGATGGTATGAGGTCAAAAATGTATGGGATGTCGATGGTGACCTTATGGAAGTCGGTGTCTTTGAAAATGTGGAAGGTTTTTGAAAAATTTCAATTTTGTCTATGGATAATTTGTGGGTGTCCACGAAAAAGGTTTATGTGTGAAGGAGCTTGGATTTTTCGATATGATTTATAATTATGATATAAATTTCAATAATTGGTTATTTCGTTTCGATTTTGAGACAATCAAACTGATTGAAAATTTAAGGAAATACTACTCGTTTAATGAGTAATAAACTAAGAAAGGATATTTGATGTTACAAAACAATAAAATTGCAGCAGTAAAATGTGCTGTAAAATTTTACTGCTTTCTCACATGTCTTTCAGAGAAATTAAAAAAGAACAGTCTAGTACTTTTTAAAAAAATTACATGAATTGACAGTTGAAAACCATTTAAAATTCACTCATTAAGAAAAAATATATAATTTATCATTATTAAAAAAAAAAAGATTTTTGACGCCAAAAACATATAAAAATAAAAGAGATTAATATTAAAAAAATATTTTTTTTTATCGTACCGTAATAATAAATGTAAGCGCGATGACATTCCGCGTAATGACGCAATAGTATTCAAGTTTTTTTCCTGATATTAACGATGCAGTTTTTGATATGTCGCGAATTATGCTGTTTTGTAATTTGTTGATGAAAAAAAAACTGTTTTAAAAAAAGAAAAGTTATGATACTGGTTTGTAGAAAGTAGCTCAATTATGTGTCAGAAAAAGACTGTCAATAAATAATTGCATAATGAATCCCGTTTTCGACGATGTCCTTATACGAAACATTTACTTCTTATTTGTACCCAATTAAACATTAGTCAATTTGTAAATGATTAACAGTGTTGAATTAAAGTATTTATGAATACTCTAGATAATAATCTATTTTTTATAAGGGTGAATAACATAGTTTTTACAATTTTAAGTTTTCATAGTAACAATGAAATTCGTTGCTATGAATTCTTGATTTATTGAATTTGAAGTGTAAAAACTGTAGTGGTTTTCGATAAGAACGTGACTCGTACTTGTATTGTTTCAGAATTATTATTTTCAATGGAATTGCATATTCAGTGTACTGAAACATGAATAATGTACACGATATTAAGTCATAAACGAATTACACAGCTTCAAAGATAACGCAACTAGTTTCGTTCACATAATCTGAAAACACAATTCTTCAAATACTAAATCACAAATCAACATCATTATGTATGCTTATACAATTTTAAAATATGATTCACACAATTTTCAAAGAAAACCTCTCCCAACCCACCCATGAATAATTGATGATTTCATCTGAAACACTCGAACTGCCTTTGTACGGCAAGAAAACGATCGAATCGAATCCCGATAACCATAACCAATTAAAATCACAAAACTAACCACAACCAGCTATTATACTCTTTCGAATGTTCTCTCATGATCGTCTAAACAATCTAGACAAGCCCAAATCCCAAATGACAGTGAACTTGAAGGGTTTTTGAACCCAGAGATGTTCCAGTCCGCCCACATAGGTATTTTTAAACCTCGACAGGAGACCGACGACGATCCTTCGGTGGAACGACCAGCTCTAAGCAAAAGGCCGACCCACGCTTATTTTTAACCTGAAGGGAAGAGGCTGGTGGAAGACCTGAAGATGCACGGCTGTTTGCTGGTGATTGATTTGAACCGTTATTTCGGATATTCTAGCTGTTTTGTGTCGAAGTTTGTATTCGGGATCGATTTATGATATGGATAAATATATATATGTTATATAGGCCGATTCTAGCTCAGGCCGATTCCAGCATCAAAAACTGCTAGTATCCTATATTATGCTTTATGACGTAGGA
>JAOXNN020000029.1:957194-967447 GCA_028571205.2 Hydropsyche betteni | reverse complement strand
TGCAGTAGCGAGTAGTTTAGCCACTAAATTACACGCTAATCTCCTAAATTACTAGCGTAGTGCGAACTAGCCTTTAGGTACGATAGAGATACAAGACTAACCGGCGCTGCCAACGCTTAAAAAACTTACAAAACGCTAAAACCATAACATACCAAAAAAATTCCGTTACATTCGTTATCGAAAAACCCCGCTATCACTACTCCTAAACAATAAACAACTCAAGATACGAATTTAAAATTCTCCAACCGAAAAAAGATAAGCCAACGATAACGAGCTAACGAACAACGTTCGTATCGAGCGACCCGCGTTCGCGAACCCCCTCACACGCACGCGCCCCCCTCACTAGTGTGCGTATGTTTTTCGTCCGCTCTCTTCGTGTGCGTGCGTTTGCAGCGCGGCGCTTCGCCCTGCACAGGTGAGCCTCCGCCCCGGGCGCTCCGCCCCTCCATACCCCTCCACCTGAACCGTCAGACAAGTTTCGCTTGGAAAACGGGCGTAGAAAGCGCGTGGAATTCCATTTCCTGGGGGCCCCGCCGGTCCAGCTGACTGGCGCGTGCCGTCTCTTTCCGTCTTTCGCCGTGTCGTATAGCTCTGTCCTTTTCTTTCTCGCGATCCCGGTCCCGGCATCCTTTTCCATGATCAGGTGGTGGTTTTGTATATGTCCCGGCTGTTGGAAATGTATATGTTTTGGAATGGGGATATGTTTGTGGAAATAGCGGCGTAGCGTCGCTCGCTTTTCCTCTCTAAATGTTCAACCTGTTTTCTCATCATTCAAGGAGTCACCGACTTGTGAAAGGCGTCAGACGTAATAGTATCGATTCTTCGAACATACGGAAGGACGATGTGTGCTTGGAGTTGGTCGTTTTAGATGATATATATGTATGTGTATATCGTAATGTATTTGACATTTGTATACAATCTAATACAAAAACATATACATAGTTTTTTCGTTCAGTTTACCAACTATGCATGTTTTCTTGACAATACCTTTCGTTTCTTGTATAATTTGATCCTCTCTAAATACCCAACCTATTTTTCAATATTCAAGGAGTCAACGACTTGTAAAAAGCGTTACATTTAACAGTATTGATTCTTTGAACATACGAAAAAACAACAGATTCTTAAAATTATTAATTTTTGATATATAATAAGATATTTGAGAATTTGTATGCAATCTAATATGAAAAAATACATAGTTTTTTCGTTCAGTTTACCAAATATGCATGTTTTCTTGACAATACCTTTCGTTTTTTGTATAATTTGAATCTTTTTAAATACTGCCTATTTTTTCAATATTCGAGGAGTCAACAACTTATAAAAAGCATTACATTTAACAGTATTGATTCTTTGAACATACGAAAAAACAACAGATTCTTAAAATCATTAATTTTTGATATATCATAAGATATCTGAGAATTTGTATACAATCTAATACGAAAACGTACACATATTTTTTTCAACCAGTTTACATACTAAATATGTTTTCTTGTCGATATTTCTCATTTCTTGTATAATTCGATCCTTTCTAAACATTCAATATACCAAAGAACCACCGACTTTTAAAAAGCATCAGACTTAACAGTATCTATTCTTTGAACATACGGAAGAACGACAAATATTTAAAATCGCTAATTTTTTATGTAATATATGTATGCATATATCACAACTTATTTGAAATGTACTAGTACCAAGTATCAATATTTCTCAATTCTTGTATAATTTGATCATTGATTATCATTACAAGGGTTTTCTTCGATTGTTCATAATTTACTATCATTCTATCTGTAATCAGATTGAAACATTTTCATCTATCTTGATCGATACTTGAAACACCAAAATGTTTTCAATATAAATATTTTATTATATAATATCGTAAAATGCATATATCCACAATCTTATTGACCTCTAATTGCATACGAAGCCTAACAAAAGTCACAATCTAAACGTGCTCGCAAATTAAATTTTAATCCACACTCGTTTCGACTTTGACCTATGAACTGTATCAGCTGTTCGCGTCTATTATAAATTTGAATATCAATTTCCAGACGATGCAAATATTCTAAATTGATCGGCCAAAATGGGCCGTCGTATTTGTGATACGGACGCAGGAGTCGCTCTAGAACCTCCCAAAAAACGAAACAGGACCGTTTCGGAGAACGTGGACTTGTCCAGCAGCCTGAATATCGATCAACCTTTGCCGCCAGGTGAAATATTGACGGACGTTACACAAAAGCAATGGAGAATAGGGAAACCGATCGGTATTGTATTTGATTTTTGTGATGTGATTCAATATTTTTGTCATATTAATGTGTGTTTTTGATTGGTTTTCAGGTTGTGGTAGTTTCGGTGAAATATATTTAGCTTCCGACGATATCACTAAAGAGGCTACTTCCCAAAACTCACGTTATGTTATCAAAATAGAACCGCATTCAAATGGGCCTCTTTTTGTAGAAATACATTGTTTAATTAGAACTGCGAGACATTCTAAAAGTATATTAAGATTTAAAAATACAATTTTTATTTATATTATTTTATTAATGACAAATTTTCGTTTTATGTTTTCAGTTAAAAAATGGCAAAACGATAAGAAATTAGATTTGTTAGGAATGCCTCATTACATTGCCAATGGTTCTCACTTGATTGATGAAACTCGCTACCGTTTTTTAGTCCTCCCTCGATATGAAATTGATATTGAGAAAATTCTTAGGTCGACGAATTCTCATGTCATGCATCTCCGGAACGTTCTCATTTTGAGCGCCCAAATAATCGACGTTCTGGAATATTTACATTCTCAAGGCTACGTTCATTCCGATATAAAAAGTTCCAACCTTATGGTGGGATTCGACGGTTCTACTTTTAGAAATAATAAGCAAAGGAAAATCAAAAAGAGTATTAATTTGTCGAAAAAGTGTGATAATAAAAATGCGCAACAAAAAATCAAATATTCCAGTTATTATTATGACGAAGATTTCGTTTTGCATAATTATTTATCGAGTAATTCGAATACTGATTATGAAACTGACGAAGATACGAACGTCGGGAAAAGAAACACTAAATACATTCATCCGCCGAAAAGTTCAAGAACAAAATTACCGCTGAACAACAAAAACATACGTGTCAAAGGATTTTTCAATTTACGTAAACTTAAATCTGACGTGAATTACGAAGATTTAAACAGTTCAATCTGTTCTCACGATTCCTATCAAGACCTAATTGAGAATAATACGAAGAATAGAATCAATTTCACTCAACCCGATCAAGTTTACAATCCCAAATGTTCGGATAACGACGACGACAATGAAATCAATCATTTCGAAGAGGCCATTTGCAGTCAATCGCCCGGACAAGTATATTTATTAGATTACGGACTCGCTTCCAAGTTTGTCAACTCTGATGGCTCCCATAAAGAGTTCGTTATGGATCAACGGAAAGCTCACGACGGCACGTTAGAATACAGTTCAAGGGATTCGCATATCGGTGCACATTCCAGGCGATCCGATCTGGAAAACTTGGGTTATAACATTTTGGATTGGCTGGCGGGAAACTTGCCGTGGAAGACGCCGAAAATGCTCCAAGATCCTAATATCGTTCACGTGCTTAAGAACAATTGCATGGAAGACATCGGCCATTTCATGGAAGCTTGTTTCAAAGCTCCGTATCCGAAATTTATCGAAAAATATTTCCTTTATGTGAAAAAATTGGAATTTCATGAGAAACCCGACTATCGTTTCTGTAAAAACCTTTTTATCAACGAATTCAGAGATCGTGGCTTTGGTACGGTAGAAGATATGACGTTGAATTTTAAAAGTGATGAAAATTCGGCTAGGAAAAAAATTAACTATTCCAAAAAGATCAATCCTTGCAAAAACACTCCGCCTGATTTCTTAAAAAGAAACGCCATTATGAAAGTCTATGGAAGAGAGAATTTACAAGGAAATTCATGGGAAAACGATCTTAAAATGGATTTAATACGTGAAAGTTTATCCAACGACGGTATTCGTAAACCGTGCGTTTCTAGAAATTTCTTTATTTCTGACGCGGATTTGATATCGAAACTTAGACAAACTTTGTTAATCACTCACGACACTACTAGTAAGAAATTTTCGCCGAAAAATCTTCGATCGACGAAATGCGTCGTAAAAAAGAAAAAGGGCGGACGAAACAACAAAAGCAACATCGGCAAATTCGGCAACTTTCTAGGATCTGAAAAACAATATACGTGGGCGGAAATATTGGCCGGAAACCCGGAAAGTTTCATGAGAAAAAGCGAAAAAGACAAAAACGGCCAAACGAGCGACGTTAACGAAAAAGGCCACGGCAAAAAACCTAGAAGTCGCAAAGTCTCCAACGCTTCCGAAATCAGTGCGAACAACGTCGATGTTAATTCGTCGCCGATTTTACTGAACCGCGATTATCTATCTAGTCTAAATCCTACTTATGCAATGAAAGAAGTTGTCGAAAATTATCATAGGAAAACATCGGGTAAAGCAAATCATAAAACCGACGATTTTGAACGCGTTTCTAACGAACACGGTTATACTTCGGCAATGATAAAAGTGATGAAAGTTATCGAAAAGAGGGAGAAGAAAGAAAGACTTCTAGCTGCTAAAGAAGAGAAGAAAAATGAAGCTGTAAACAATACTGTGTGCAAGAAAAATACTAAATTGATCAAAACTAAGTCTATCGGTAGAAGAAAGTCTTTACAAAACAATGTCGACAACGTTCAGTCGCCTGTTAAAGAAGTCGTGTTGAAAAAAACTGTTAATAAAATGAATAAAAAGATTGCCAAACCTTCGAAAGACAACGGAGATAATATCAACAAATCGACGACAAAATCTGACGTATCTGTACGCAAATTAAGATGTAGAACCGTTTCTTCTGTTAAAAGTTCACCGACTAAATCGGAAATCGTTCAAGAATCAGATAAAATTGCTTCCCAAACACCAAAAGTCAACAGTAAGTAACTATTTTTCATGTTTACTACTATTTCATATACGGACGAGTAACATTTATTTTATATTTCAGGTAAAAAAGCATCTAAAAGTACTATTGTAAACGATGCACCAAAACGCACAGCAGCTAAATTGAAAAAAATCTCGAAAACCTCTCAAAATCAGGCTTCAACTAAAAGAGTCATCGTTACTCGAAGCAGAGGTGCGATCAAATGAACATTTTTTTATAGTTTCGAATCTTCGTAAAGTGGCTATTTTCAATCTTATCGTAATCTAAATTATTTTGTTTCAATTCGTTATTTATGTTATCCAATGTGCACCGTTTTCGTTTGTATTATGAAATTTTTCTTAATTAAATACGACGTGTGCATTTGAAATGTGATGATTTTATTGTACATCAAATTTAATGATTATTTGTTTCGTTTGATTGATTTTTGACTCGTAGTACAAAAATTTATTACTGTACAATCTTCAACTTCTAAATGTTTAAATGGATTGTATCTTTTTTGAATTCGTAGGTGTTTTAATCATTGTAATCGAGCATTTAAATGTGTTAATTACAAATTAAAAACTTATTTCTTCGATGATTTATTCTCTCGGATAATCAAACCAAGTGAATTAGTCTTATTAAGTATAAGAGTGTTGTGAATGTATAAAATATACGAATTGTTATATTTTTCTTTAATTTTGACTGTTGAATCGTGAAATGTTAGGATATAATGAACTGGGTGTTTGCAAAATAATGTTGTTTTTTTTTTGCAATTATATATAGGAAAATTTTCCATAAATGTCTTGCTCTCTAAATATTCGTTGTTAACGGACTCGTAGCATTTTATTTCCTGCCATTTGCGTTTATTTTAATAATTGCGAGTATGATCAAAGGTTTTCTACAATTTCCTTCTCTAGCGATATTTAATTAAAATTTTGAGTCGTGTAAGTGTATGGTAAAAATGTCGACGGACGCGGATTGTAAATAATTACGCTGGACTGAAGTTAATTATAATTATTGAAATATTGTTAAAAGCTGCATGCTTCGAATTTTTAAAACAATAAAGATGTCTCGTGTGTAAATTCAGTTCCTTACAGTTTAAGCTTATTGTTTAATCGTTTATAGTGCGACGATTCATGAACGAGAATAATATTCCTGTCGCACTGGACGTAATGTTACTTTTAGTTCATAGAATAATTCTACAATTTGAATTAAGGCTTTGTTATCGTTCTGTACTTTGCTTAATTTTCTATAAAACAAGTTTTTTCTGCTATTGTATGTCAACGAGTGGAAAATATATGAATTTTCACCATTAAATTTCAAACTGACGAAACCTGACTTTTATTTCATTTATTTCGTCGCCTTTCAACTTATTACGTAACTTATCCATACACGCAATACACATAGAAAAATCTTAAAATTGAAATTCTTCGTTTTTATATCCAATCTTCATCATACAAGTCGTTTTTTGAAAGTTGTATAAGCCATTTTAACTTAAAAATGATACAATATTTAATTTTTTTAGATATAGTATTGGTTATCAGTTATTGTTAACGTGTGGTAAATTAAGCTATCTAACCAAAAAATATAATAACTCAAGTTTTTACAAAAATAAACTTATACCACGTTCAAAATAACGACTCATACGTTCATAATATAAATACAATTTTTATAGAAGAACAAAATTTCTATTCTCGTGAAGATAAGGAAGTCATCTTTATAAAGTTGAGATCACGATCATCCATGTTTATAGAATTCGATGATTGGAAGGAACGTTGCATTCAAAAATTGTATAATCATCAATATTTATTGACTTCTTTACAAACGAGATATGATACATTATATTCTTTATCAATAAATATAATTGAATATTATATAATCATATATGTAGGATCACAGTTGCGCCATATGAATAGAACATTAAATTTTAATACAGAAAAATACCATTCAACCAAGCCTCGCACCCGCTCACACAATATAATTTTCGATTAGAAAATAAATACAAAGGATTTCTATATTTCCAATCGGACAATCATAAAAAATCGAACGTATCACATTTAGAAGGGCCCGACAAACACTATTCAAATGTTATTCGAAACAATAAGATACAAAGATCAAAATTGGCAAGTCCGTTTACCCGAAATACTGAGACCCGACAACGGATCGGAAAGAAGCATGAAATTTTGAGATCATTCATTCACAAATATGAACATTTCTACTAAAAACAAAGACTTGTATATGATGAATACGACATTCAATTCATTTGCGTGAATTTAAACATGTAGACGCTATCTTAAAAAGATAATTATTGATTAAAACTGTTTCGTATAATAAAGCACACATATTACATTTTGCGTTAAAACCATATTGGATATTTACGGAGATTCATTACACAGAACAGCTATAGTTTTTTTTTAAATATTTCATAGGTTTGTTTTGATTATATAAATATGGCACAAAACGCAATATTTATTGAAAGGCAAAAAATTAAATGGTCAGAATTTTAATCATGTTTTGGTCATAATATTTTGATCAGAATTTTAATCAAAAACGGTCAGAATAGGTTAGGTTAGGTTAAGGTTCTTAATATTATTCTGACCGTTAAATATTTATTCTGACCTTTTTGATTAAAATTCTGACCAATGTCAAATAATTTCCAATAAATGGGGTGAAAATTCTGACCAAAATCGTATTTAAATTCTGACCATTTAAATAGTAGCCTTTATAAAATACGATCACATTGGGGAAGAAATTGATTAAAAAGCGCCGCACCGAAATCATATTAGAAAAATGGATCTAATAGTGTGAATAAAAAAAATTCAATCGTGAAAATACAAAAAACATCACCTAGATTAATACTTTTTTGATAGTCTGTGCAAATGTATTATGTCGATAACAAAAATAGTCATAAATAAGCATAACAAAAATAAAGTTCAAAATTTAACTAAAATTTGGTCTCTAATAGTATTAAATTTGCAAAATCATGCAATATTGTTAACAAAAAAAAATCACATCACATGGAATATTAGTTTTCGAACACATCAAAGGACGATTCGCCAAGCGAAACTCGAACCCTCGAAGCGATATCCAACCTTTTAAACATTCGCAGATAACAATATTTGCATACATACAAATAAATAACATAGCCTAAGTTCAGGATCACCTAATATCACTTTTAATATTTGAACACACATCAGCCGTTTTCGCATCATCACTTGGCACGTTTACATCGATTTCGATCGGAGCGTTTTTCAACAGATCGCCGTCTGAATCCAACGTGAGCTCGCTCAGGCTTTCGAGGAGACGATTGGCGTCGTGGGACGCGTTGCTGCCCATACATATCAGTTCGTTGTCGTCGCAGGGCTCGTCGCTCTTTAAAATATCACCGTTGCTGTCGGCCTGCACATCTTCCTGACTTTCGGACAAGTCTTCGAGACTTATAGAGTCGTTGAAATGTGATATGGTCGATAATACTGCTTCAGCGCTGGGAAAAACGATCACGTCGTTCATCGTTTCGTTTGCGTTGGCAATATCTTTTATCAATTCAGAGTTATTACCGTTGGAAATTTTATCGAATATGTGAGGGCAATCGATTGCGCATGGATTTTTGCAATATTGTAAACAATCAAGTCGTTCGATGTCTAATGTTCTTTCGCAGCAGTTATTTTTGTTGCATTTTGCTTCGGTTTTAGAATTGGAAATGTTTTCCGTACAATTTGTTTTGTCTGATTCAATTTTTTTTTTATCGGAATCGATCGTATCTTGATGATGAGATACTTCAGAACTTTCTTCGGATGAATAATCTGAACACAACTGTTTGAGTTCTTTGCTTAGTTGGTCGACGTCTAATTGCAAGTTTTGCACTTCTACATTTTCCTTAGATAAAATGCATTGTTTTTTGGAATTATTAATCGCTAAAAGCATCAAGTTTTCTTCTAAACTTTTCTGCTTTGGCAATATCGTTGTTTGTTTTTTTATATCGATTTTCACAGGATTTTCATCGTCGTCGCCGCCGAGCGAAAATTTCACCGCTTCTTTAAATTCGTCGCCCGGAGACACAGTCTCCGAAGACATGATCCCGCTGACTTTGGTCAAATCAGATTCAGAAAACGACATAACGTTTTGCATATCTCCTCCGGGAGATTCAGACGTATCATCGGCATCTGTCATTCGAGGGTCCGCATTCGAATTATGCATCAAAAGTGACGGCTCGCTGCCTATCGCCGAAGTCGGACTCAATTCGAGACTTTGCAAAACCTGTAAAAAATAAAATTAATCAAGATACCGCGAAAATAAATCAAAATAGTTTATTTAAAAGACATACTTGTTCATCTACATAACTTCCGACGCTTCTTGAGTACCTATGTTTCCTAATAACCATTGCAGCTTTAGGACTATGACCATCTACTGAATCCTAAACGATAATTATTGATGAAAATGCAATAATCAAAATGTATATATTCAAATAATGAACGAATAATACCTTAAATCTGTTAAATTGCCTTCCTCCCATGTTTCCAAATCCACCGGAAACCATAATACTGCGAGCGGAACGATCTCCACCAACAGCAACCAAACTTCTTAAACTTTGAGGAGGAATCTTACGAATTGCACCGGAAGATACAGAAGGATTAGAAGTCGAAGAAACTAATTGTGGTACTACAGAATTGTCAGGAGTCAACGACGGTGCAGAAAATGGATGCACCATACCAAAACCACCAGCACTATGCGTTTCCATTGAAGAACCTGAACCGTACATTCTCGACATTTCCAACCTAATTTAAATATTCATTTCCAATTAATGACTTGTTAAGTGATGCGTAACGCATAATAAAACTATTTATATACCCAGTGGCATGTAGCGGCGGAGTGAGAAGGTTGAGCAAATTCAATAAAGTGTCTTTAGGATCTGAAGGAATCATATGATGCGTCGCCCATAATAATTGCACGATATTTTTATTCAATAAAAATAATCCGTAACGAAACATCATAGAATCTTTGTTGCGAGCGAAGAGCGGAATCCTAGAACAATACGATCATACAAATATGAAAAATAAAACAAAACGATATGTTTTCATAAAAATTAAAATTCTAACTCATTCGGAGGCGAAGAAAGATGGTCTAGAACCTTGGTTCTAGATCCCATTAGACGTAAAGGATGACGCAAAGGTACTCCTAAAATGGAAGCAGCAATTGCGACTGCGTGAGCTGCACGTCCAAGAGCTACAGCCAGGTAGGCTTCGGGTACCTGTTTTAAGCCGTCTCCGTCTCCTTGACAAGCTGGTAGATGTATTTCTAATATTTTCAATTTC
>JAOXNN020000029.1:937872-954421 GCA_028571205.2 Hydropsyche betteni | reverse complement strand
TTGACGAATCAGTAATCAAATTTTCTGGAAAAATTTCATTTATTACATACAATAAATTAAAACCAACAAAATGGGGAGTTCGAATTTACGTACTTGCCGATTCTACCAACGGATATATATATTCTATCTTGCCGTATTATGAAAGTATTACAAGAGAAAGCCTTGTTAGACCAGAATTGCCGATCACATCAAGAATAGTGCTAACTTTGTATTCCAAATTACTGACAAATATTCCAAATGCCGAAGGATACCACATATTTTGTGACAGCTATTACAGCAGTTTACCACTAGCCAAAGAATTATATCAATTAAAAAGTCATTTCACTGGAGCGATCAATAGAAACCGGAAATTTATACCTTCACCTATAAAGAAACCTGAATTTACACAATCAATCCAAAAAATAGCTTTTCGAGCAAACAATTTTTTACTGTTATCATGGAGAGAGAAAAATATAGCAACGATGATTAGCACTGTCGGCACATCAAAAATGACTCAAATAACGAAAAAGTATCACGATGGGAGTACAAAAACATTACAAAAACCCGAAGTAATTGCTACATATAATAAATATATGGGTGGCATGAACAGAGTTGATGAGCTCGCATCGTCATATTGTTTTTTAAGAAAATCAATAAAATGGTGGCGAAAAATGTTTTTTTGGGGTTTGGAAGCATGCTCCGTAAACTCTTATATATTATACAAATCGACGATGAAGGAGAAAAATGAAATCCCAATGTCACATTTGAATTTCGTACAATCATTGGTTTTTGATTTGGTGGGAGAATTTGAAGAGGGATCATTAAAACGTGGAAGACCGTCGACTTTGGACCACGAAGATAGGTTGAATGAGAAGGTACATTTTATAATGCCACATGGAAAGAAGAAAGACTGTATGGTTTGCTCAAGAAGAAATGTTGAAGGTGGACGGAGTCAAACAAAGTTCTTTTGTGAAACTTGTCAAAGAAAACCGTCTCTTCATCCGGGAATATGTTTTAAAAAATATCATACCAAGAAAAATTACAAAAATTAAATTTAAAAATTATTTATGCGTTTTCAAAACACGTTTGTAATTGTTTGTGCTCATTATTTATTGTTTATTTTATTGTTCTTCAAAAAATATTTCCCTTTTTAGTTTCTTTGTTAATTTTCAATTTGTTTGTTTGTTACTAATTTGTTTTGTAACTAAACTTACATAAGAAAAGAGTTGTGATAAAGTATTATGTTTATTGCAAAAAAAAAAAACAAATTGTATTTATTTAAAAAAATATATTTTTTTGTTAATTTATTTACGTAATTTGTATTATATACTTGTAAAATTAAAGATACCACTAATTTCAAATTGATTTTTAACAAAAAAAAAGTTAAATAATACATAGAAATTCATTGGTTATGACCCCTGGCGACACGCGTCGTCTATAAACAGTGATTTCCCGCGTTTTTCATATTTTTTCAAAGATGTTTTCACCTATGTATTGACAATTATTTGAATGCAACTTTTCATAAGATACAATTTCAATCTTGGTAATGATATTTCATTAAGTAAAAGATGCCATAGTATCATTTTTGAAAGATTTGAAAATTGTATGTTTTTTTTATTTTCTTGGAATAAATTTGGTTCAAATATACTTCTTTTTTTTTTCACAACTATTTTATAATTAAAATACTAAAACAGGTTGTCTTTATATTATTTTATTAGTATTTTGAAGGTTGTTTGTTTTCATAAAAGTTTTGTACTTTAGGTGAAAAATATTTCGAATGTGACGTTTGCTGTAAATTGTTTGCGAGTAAAGCTACGCTGAAAAGGCACATTAAAATCCACATTATTATCTGACTGCACAAATGTGAAAGACTTGCGCAAAGACTTTTATTCAAAACTGCTATTTAAACGGACACCTCAAAATGCATACATAATCGAATAATTGCTATAAAATGTTAATATAATTGAATATTAAATTTTATTCTAATCGTAAGTCAGTTTCTTTAAAGTGATTGCAGCAGTATGTTCCTATACTTGTTTTTTTTTTTTTTTAATATTTGTCATTTCAAAATAAACATAATTAACTATACTTAATTATTTATTTTTTTTTTATTCTCAATGTGAAAGAAATGCTTTTTCATTATAGTAATGGGCTGTTAATTTGATTTAGTGTAAAATTACTTTCCTGATGTGAAAAGTCCACCTGACGAAAAGAAAAAATTTAGACATCTTCTTTATTTTTAGTGAAATTAAAAATAATTATGTAATTTGAAAAGAACCTGAAATTTTGCTAAAAAGAGGGACCCAGCTTCAGTAAACTGAAACTGGTCCGTGATGTATTAAATGATGATCCATTGTACTTAGAATTACTATGAAATCAAAATTGACTTATTACTTTCAGATAGTCGTGAACTTAAAATTACATTAAAAAATGTCCGAATCTTCGTTTTTAATATATGATTCTAATCACATATATGCAGGTTTTAGACAGCCAGTCGAGTATAAAAAATCTAAGGTAAGGAAGCGGGTAAAAATGAAGGAGTATACAGAGAAACAAGTATTAATTAAAACATTCCATTTAATATTTCACAGCTCAAATGGTCACAAAGATTCCAAAATGTATATATTACATTGAATGTCCACCAATATACAGGTTTTGTATTACGTTTAAAATGCCTCCTAGCGAACGATGTTTAAAACGAGTGATTTCCCTGAGAATTAAAACTGAGTGTATCATAAACAACTAATATTTCAATACGATAAAGTTACTGTTGGAATAGTTTAAAAATATATTTACAAAGTTAATATCATAAAACCTACAAAAAAACTTTTACTGACAACAAAAACCAAACGTTTGATATGAGTATGAATGAAAACGACGAAGCATCACTTATAATACTTTAAAACATAATTTATTCAAGCGTGAGTAAAATCAGAATGTAAAAATAGCCATTTATTATTATACTGCATTAATTGACACTTTAAACTATTTTACATACACGTATGTCGCCACTGTTATTTCATGAATTTCAACATAAATATAGAAAATTTGCATTCGCACGCAAGATGCAAACACAAATCCAAACACACTCAATGATAATATTTCAATAGTCATGCAATGTCCTGTCTTAGTAAAATCACCATTTCTTCTCGATCGTACAAAATACTAAGGCATCAACGCCCCACACTAATTCGTTTTAATTATACCTCTAACTAAATGACACTTATTTTACTAGTCCGATCTTTTTAGCTTCCACTTCGTAAATCAGAAGCCGCCACATTTTCACGACGAATACTTCGGCTTCGTCGTCCAGCACCTTTCGTGATAAAAATTAAAATGAACCGTCAAAATCTGATGCATTATATTCGATGAATGTTAACGAATCTTTTTACCATTTGCACATCGTCGAGGATCCCTTGAGGTGCGCTTCCGGCAAGAACCTTACTGCATATGAAATCGACCAAAGTAGGTTCTGGTTCTCCTATATATTCTATTATTTTTTTGTTAATCCATGGTCTTATTTTCTTTTCCATCAATGATACATCGATCTGCGATACATAAAATAATTATTATGATATAAATTCATTAAAAAAAAAGTCAATTTGCAAATATTTAGTTACCTGATTGCAATCAAGTTTAAATGCAAACAAATCTTCTTTTTGCGTTGGTATTTTGTCGATAAGTGACTTGACTTGTTTCCGTTTTTCTTCTTGGCACTTGATGGAGTCTTTTTCTTTCTCTTTGTCCTTGTCTTTTTCTTTATCTTTCCCTGTTTTTGAATGACCATGCGAACTTTTATTGAAAAATTGATTTTCGGGAGTTTTACCTATCATATTATTAAATTTAATTACATATTGTTAATCAAAATATGCCAATGTACATTAAAATAAAATCACACCTTTACTAATGGGAACATCGCCATAATCAAGAGGTACTAATGGTCGTCTCCTATGAAGACCACCTCCACCGATTCCTCCATCGCCCATATTAATATCGTCTTCTTCATTATTGAAAACATCACGAACATCTAATTTGCGCTTTTTGCCTTTAGTATCTGAAAAATGATCAATATTATACATTATTTTTTATTTGGTTAAATCATACACACGAATATCGAACAAAATACGAAACATTACTAACCTTGGGAATGATTTGGTGAAGAATTGTTGATATTATTCTGAATATTTTGCAAATTATAGTTTGTATGTTTTATATTCATCGATATTGATATCGGAGAATTGCTAGCAGATACATCCTGTAATTAAATTAATTAATTTGATATTCCAAACAAAAATACAGTAGAACCTTCTTGTTTCGATTATCCAGATTTTATTCTACTCAGATCATTTCAATAGTCGAAGTTCTACTGTAATTTTATGAAAATCGATATGAAAGATATTACCTGAGGAGTTGTAGGTGCTGGAACATGAGGAGGCGGAGGAGTCAGTGATCGTGAGTCCATATCTTCTCTCTTAACTTTCATTCTCATCGAATCTGTAGTGGGTGATCTACTCGCAGTGTCCTAAACATACAAAAATGTATAAATTTTCAAAATAAGATTAAATAACGAATGAAAAAAGCAAATGTTTAAACTAAAAACCTGTTGCATCGGTGAATTGTCTAAAGGAGTACGAGACGGAGACGCGGGAGGTTGTGGTGGTGTGCTACCGCCATCAGACAAGTTAGGCGTTCTTCCGACTCCACTAAAATTCAATTTACTTTCAAATAGTTCATTAAAAAAATATCGCATTTAAATAATTACCTTGAATCGGAATCGATTGGTTCGGCATGCGCAGGCATTTCTCTGGAAGCTCTATCTTGCATGAATCTTTCATGATTTTTGCGCTGCCTTTCTCTAGCCTGAAAATGAATAATACAAATGTATTTGTGTATGATATGTATATGTTTATGTATGAAAAGGAATGTTTTAAAAGAAATAACCTGCTGTCTAGCTTCTTCCCGGTCTCGCATTCTCTGTTCCTCTTTTTCTCTTTGTAAGCTTTGTTCTAGGTTAACGTCAATTAAAATTCGCGGTTTATACAATTCGTCACGTTCCCGTTTTATCTAGAAAAAAAAGATCATAATATAACTCGAGTCAATTTGAATACCAATATAATAGCAATTAAAAAGAGTACTTTTTCAAACTCTTCATTAGGATTTTCTAATTCAGAACTAAATACTTTATTCTTTAATTCTTCAAGTTCTGCTTTTTCTTTTTCTCTATCTTTCAAATCAGAATCAGCTTCCCTGACTCTTTCGGCAAGTCGCCTTTGTAATTCTTTTCCTCTATAAATTCAGTAAAAAATTATAAGTATTCTAAAAATTTAACTTGTCGCTAAGCAAAATTTTACTAACTTGTAATATTTTGGATCATCTCTTTCATCATCATAATCTTCTAAGAATTCTTTTAACCTTTTCGCTTCTCTTTCCCGCACTTCTTCACGGCTAATTTCTTTTTCTTTGTCCTTTTCATGATCCTTTGCTTTTCGTCTTTCTCTTGTTTCCCAACTACGTAACCTGTTGAATAATAATCAAAATAATTTTCAATATTTTGAATCATGTATCACAATTTTTCCAATAAAATATATGCAAAACAAACCTTTCTTGGTAAGCAGCCTCTTTTTCTCTAGCTCGTTTATCAGCTCTTTTTCTGTCACGTGCTTCTTCTTCCATTTCTTTTTCACGCCTAGAATCTATTTTAGTATTTGAATTGGTTTTCATAGGAATTTCTCTCTCCCTAAAAATTACACATAATACAATATTTATAATGATTGCAATGTATAACACATTTAAGTTTTTACCTCTCTCGTTCGCGTTCCCGCTCTCTTTCCCTTTCTCTTTCACGTTCTTTTTCCCTTTCCCGTTCTCTGTTAATGATTAATAATTTTCATTACGAAATAAAAATGACAAATCAAATTTAAATATAGTCAAATTGATAATTTTAAACAAAAAAACAATTAATTAAGCTTACTAGTCCAATATTAATCATCAGTGAAAAATATATTAAAATAGAAACATGTAAATTGAAATAATTATAAAATTTTACTCATAAACTTTAATTCACTTAAATCCATATTTATAATAAACCAAATTTAACTGTACATAAAGAAATATATATATTATTATTTTACCTTTCCCGTTCCCTTTCCCTTTCTCGTTCTCTTTCTTTTTCTCTTTCCCTTTCTCGGTCTCTTTCTCGATCCCTATCTCTGTCTCTGGACCTAAATAAAAAAAATCAAATATAAAAAATATATAGCATATTTATTTAATGTCATGTGGTGAATTTAGAAAATCATACCTAGATTTACTTCTCCTTCTTGAAATTTTCCTTTCTCTGTCTCTATCGCGGTCTCTTTCTCCTCTTTCTCTATCTCTACTTTTACCACGTTCCTTAGAAACAGATCTTCTATCGCGTTCCCTCTCACGATCTCTATCCCTCTCTTTAATTTCCCTATCTCTATCTCTATCCCTATCCCTATCTCGATCTTTATCCCTATCTTCATTTTCACGTTTGCGCCTCGACACCTCCTTGGCCTCTTCTTGTTTCTAAGCAGAAAAAACGAAAAACTTGAATAAAAAGTCGACAATACAACATGAATTACAAATTAGTTTAGCCGAAATCTAATTATCTTCAAACTTTTAAAATTTTCACGATTATATTAAATCTCTCAATCAACACGTACGTAACGATTCAAACTGATTCGATCAAAACTCATACAATGTAATACATTTTACATATAAACTTTGAATAGGTTCAAAATCAGAACGCAAAAAAAACTTCTACATATCGCAAGTTCTACAAATTTATTTTATATATATATATAATAATATTGAGAAAATTATTTTGAAATTTTCAATCATACGCTTTAAATGTCAATGTTTGATGGTGTACAAAACTGGAGCTCGACGCCTTCCCAACATACATACACACAACTGGTGTGAATGATGCGGATTTTGATACGATACGGCTACAATCATCTGCAAACAATTAACAGAGAAAAAAATTCCTGGAGAAGAGAGAAAAAAAGAGAATACATTTGTAACATGGCACACGTAATATGAATAGCAAAATCAACCTGCAAATCGGTTAGTGTATAAAAAGGCTTTTAAAACAAACTGAAAAATCTCAAAGTGTGGCCTCACCCGTGCATACACAAGCACAGCCGATCGGTACGTTTCTTCTAGACGCCGGACGTAGGCGGATCGGGGCGGGTGTTTATAAATCACCTACGAGTTACACATGACAAACCCATTTATGTATTTTGCTTTCAAAGAACGACGAAAAAGTGAAAAAAACGATTAATACAACCATACTCACATGCTCGCAGCCGCAAATGGTGTATTTTTATATAGGCAATCGATAATCTTTATGATAGCGGCAAAGAAATGCACGATTACATCGCAAGATGTCGTCTCATAATCCGCAATCCCTTTTTAACACTTCCTGATATACGAACAATTGAGGACATAGTCATTTATTACTTTCAACTAATAAGGTGGATGCGTTTGTGTTTTGTGAAAAGTATTCATGTTAAGAAACTACACCCAAAACTCTTTTTACACGGTTCCGAAATAACAAAGTAGAACCGATTGTTTTTTTACAATGGTTTTTTACTTTAACAGTGTAAAAATAAATAAATATGTATTATTGCGCCATAAAGATAAGGTTCAGAGCAATCCGGTATATAATTACAGTTATTAAATGAAAATTTACAATGTTTTTAAAGATTTCACTACAAAATTTTGCTCAGTTATACATTTTTTATAAATTATATTTGGATGGGATATATCTTCAATTTTCGTATGGTCATCATAAATTTTTTTACACAATAAGTTTTTGGAACGTATAAAAAAAGACTTAGGTGTATTTCCACCTTATTGGTCAATTTGATTATTGCACTAATAATCGCTTACTCGTAACTTACAAATACAGGTTTGCGATTTTCAAGAGAAAAATAATTACTATGAAAATTTTCATTTTTGAAATACGAAAAAGATAAGATTGTTGACAAAATGAAAAATAATCACAGCACAATTATTATTTCTCGGTAATAATTCTACAAAAAAGTACTTTAACAATATATCGTTTGATTTAGTGTCAAGGATAAAATTAAAAAAATGATCAGGTTGCACGGGTTTGAGGCTGAGTTTTCACTACTTCTTTATAACTAGTGCATGAAGGTGTGAAATTAAATGAAAATTAAATTAAATTATCGAAAAAAAAAAATAAACCAAGTATGATGATTCGATAAAAATACAATTACTTTCAAATATAAGTATGATAATGAAAAATATTTGAAAAACATGTTGCGTCTGGATGCATATGCAATTTTGTAACAAAGACTGGTGATAAACGACGGAAATAAAAATGTAGAAAAAATTTTATACGAGAAAAAGTCCATTTAACAAACATCACTCGAGATCATAGTAGAATTGATATAAAACTAATAAAAGCCTAGTGATACAATCTTAGAAACTCAGCAAATACAAAAAAAAAATATACGAAAGGCTGTATACAGTCCAAGAAAAATTTTCATAGCAATGTTGTGTATGTTATATGAAAATATTTTCATCATTTTTAAAGATCCAAATACAAGCTAAATCAATCTATGAAATTTTTTCCAAATAAATCAAAATTTGGATAAAGGAAACACGATCATCTTTTTAGTCACGTTCATTGACATGATTTTAATATGTAAATGCTTCGAATTGTAAATCCATATAAAGACATCAAACACAAAACAGTGTTAATTACAAAAAAATAAATTTCTCACTTACATTATTATATAAAAATCATTTAAATATTCAAAAATATTCAAAATATTCAAAATCATCAAAATATTCAACATTAACTCCCCAAAAATTTATCTTAAAAATAATTACATCAAAAACATTGGAATTAAACAGAAAAAAACGACTATTTAATTATCAAAGAAGACATTAAGATGTCCATATGTGGATTTAATATATTTATGAAAATGATTTATTGTCAATGAACATATTTCTCCATATATTTTGCATCAGCACTCACCGACGCCTTGCAAATGTATGCTCGCGGCCTTCGGGCGATTGCATTCAATTCATATAGCTGCGACAGACTGAACCTAACGAAGGGGGTGAACATTAAGCATATCAAAATACAATCTAACTCAATCAAAAATACATTATAAAATAATAAAATCAAGAAATGAAAATTGGCAGTCTTCAACTAACATTACTGACATAATTAGAGATATATAAAAACAACATGAACACATTGTCGATTGCAGAAAACATATTATTCTCGTGAGCACAATCAAAATAAACAACGAATGTTATTTCGGCAAAACGATGGGACACCAAAAAATTATTAAACACCTTTATATTTGTTAAGTTAACTTGCCATGTTTAAATGTATTAATAAAGGCATCGTAAAAGGGAAAAAATCATGGATTAAACACAACATTCAAGTCAACTGATGCATAATAATTAGCTTAGCTTTCATTCAAAACATCGTGGATGATTAACAATAAATCATTCAAGGCACAAAAATGGTTCATAATTATAAGATTAATATTTATAATTTTAAAATCACGAAACTATGTTACTTAAATATTATACAAAATAATATGAAAAAGGAGTGTTCTGTTCTCATTTTTTAATCAACAAAAAAAATTCTATCATAAGAATGACAGATGTCAATAAATATCGAAAATATTATTCATCAACTAAAAAGAAAAAAAAACCATCGTCTTAATTAAACATCTAACATGTTTTTAAATAAAGGGACATCTTTAAAGCATACAAACCATTAAAAACAAGATAACAGATTTTATACGGTCCAATTCTGTTATGGTTTTCTGCAACGTAATAAAATCTACTAAAAACTATAACAATGTCATGTGAACCAACCTTCATGATCTCTCTAAATTTCCCGATTTCACGGTGAATAACATCACGTTTTTCTTCTTCTATATCGGCGTCTTGAAGAATTTTGTTCCTTTTCTCTATTTGTTCCTCTGCAAAATGCAAAAACGAAAAAGAACATTAACGAAAACCGAATGCGGAAACTCGCTAAAATCTATCGTCTATTATCGAAAGGACATATAATGTCGAAGTGTAATAAAGCTTCAAAAAATGAAATCCAGTATTATCAATGCTAAATCAGAACTCACGGCTTTCCCGTCACTCAAGTATATCCAATCGGAAGGAAATTCAGCGGAAGATTCCTCGACACTCATTTCGAGTATTCCTATTTTCTAACATATAATTTTTTCTTTTGTAAACATAAATCGTTTTGAGAAATGACAAACACAATCATACCTAGTTGTATGGCTTCGTAATTGTTCATTTCGTCTTGATATTCAGCAATAAGCTGTTCAATCCTCACCAATGTACTCGAGTCCAACGCTTTTTGCTGTTCGTCAAGGTAGTCCTCATCGCGCTCGTCAACCGCCTCTCCGTCCTCCAATTCGGGCTTCTTCATTGTAATACCTTCGTTATCAAATTTCTTCTGTCTCTGCTCGTCTTAAAAATACAACCCGAAACGTATATTTTTGATATTATTAAATAATTATAAACTAAATGTGTATATTTACTTTTATATCGATCTAGTAAATCTTTAGTTTTTGCGTCGACTTTCGCAACGAGCTTTTTATCACCGAGTTGTCGGTCGTGGAGTAATCTAACACATCGCAGCCCAGCTTCGGGAGAGCTAAATTCACAGAATCCAAAAGCCGACACACGTTTCCAGGTCAAAACTGGACCGCATGCGGTGAGTATGTATCTGACCATCGCGTCTGGAGCTCGACTCGATATATTGCCTTTGGGGAACGAAAATTTTTAATCGATTTCGAAAACGTCAGTACGATACAAATACGAAAACAAACATACCAACGAAAACGGTAACTGGTGGACCTTCTAAATCAGACTTTTTGTTCAACGGAGCAGTTCCGGGTGCGGATAACGAAAGAAGAGACGGAGGTTTTTGAGTGACTCCGACGGGTTGAGGTAATAACGGTGTACCGGGAGCACGATACACCGATTGAAGAGGCATCAACTGGAAAATTTTGATAGTTTTTCATGAGAAATCGACTTTTAAATATATTTTATTAAAAATATTTGAATTAATCAAAAATTGAGTTATGATATAACATTAAATTGTACTCACCGGAACCGGAACCATCCCGGCAGGCATAAATGAACCCCTAGGCATATGACCGGGCATACCTGTCGGTGCTCGAACGGGATAAGACATTTTTCATTAAGCGCTCAAACGCTGGTGACCTAAAATATAATATACATTGAAGAATCGAAATCGATTTTTGTGTATGGATACAATGAATCTATCAAAATATTAATAGACGTTTAGAATAACAGCATAAGTGATATATAGCAATTAAGCTGAAGTTGTTATATGCAAAAACTATTAGAACAAGATGTGAGATTTCTGATATCATCAAAAAACTAGTATTTCAAAAGCAGTCTTTTTTGATTGCTTTGATAAAATTATACGTTAATTTCCCAGTAAATGTTGCGCAAATAGTTTTGTCTAATATTGTTGATACTTGACTTATAATAAACCAGATCAGAAAAGTTCACTTATTCATATTGCAAAAAGAAGGTAGCTTTCGAGGAACTCAAATACAACAACCATTTCATAATCAACCAAATAGTATACCTTCGTAATACTTAAAGATTTATAAGTTTCATATTATACGTTCATCACTAGAAAATTCATAGAACAAACATTGATCCTCATAGTTTTAGAAGTCCCTTCACGACATTATCGTTAACCGATTTATCATTCAAAATTTCGTAAAATCGTTAATTCTATGACTGAAATCTGTAATCAAGTCAGTCAAAAAAATATCTGTAAATCTACCGAATAGAAACGATGTTGGAGAGAATATATGAACATTTGTGAAACTATATTTATATGGGGCGCAGTCTGCTCAGTCCTTACCTCGTCTATTGCACCGATTGCAATATGATTAGTAGACAGCGACCACAAGATCTAGGACATAGACACGCATACCGTTGTCCTAAGAACCTCGTATGTTGACATGGGACGGTTTTTTTCTTATGTTCCTCGTTTATCGATACGTTTGTACTAATGCGATAAAATATAACATAACCTAACCTGTCACATTAGTTGATAAGACCTTGTCTCGTATTTGTTAATGATGATGATATTCATATGAATCATATTAAATACGTTCAATATAATAAAAATTCAAATAAAAAAAGCATAGTCATAAAATTTTCTATATAAAGAACGTAATAATATGAAACCCATTAGAAAATAAATAGCCGAAACGTCGTATTTTGCAATCAGACACGACACATCTGCCTTTTTCACAATACGCACCGAAACAACGAAACCATCAAATAAACCATGAAAATGAACGCGAAACGTCATAAAACGATCCAAAATCGACGGACACCAACCGAAAAGTTCATATAGCGTGGTCGGGAATGTGACCACACAAGTCGGACGCGGCTCGGAAGGGGGCCGGCGCGGACCCGCTCTAGTTCGGCCGGGGGGCGGCGGTCCGCGGGGGCGCAGTCTCCCGCGGGGCGGGGCCGATGGGGGCGCGGGGGGCGCAGTCTCCGCCTGCCGGCGCCTCAGCCCTGGACTCGACCGATATCCAGCCGACACCGGAGCTGCCAACTGTCGGACATGTCATGCGAGTGCCACTACGCGCGTCGTGCGATGAGGTAATCTGGGGAAAAGGCACGGGTAATTTGGTTATATTGTTTTTTTTTTTATTGGTGGTTGAATGTTTGTGCAATTTTATGTGAGTTTAATATTTTTTTTAATAATAATCGTAATGTGAAATTGGGATATTAGCAGGTGGTTGGTTCTATGATCTATGAATGTATTTATATGACAGTTGAATACTTGATAGTTGAACGCGCCGTAATTGAACATTTGACGGAAAAAGTGGCGTACCGCCATGAACGTACCAGCCTCCCAAGCGGTGAAACGCATACATATACAAATCTAGTTATATGTTTCAAGTTGGTACCCTGAATACACACACATTTTCATCCAATTTTTGACGTTTAAACGTCAGTTGTTTATTTCTATACGAAATAGGAACGAACTGAACTCAACCCAACCCAACCTAATCTAACCTAATGGATGAAATTGGGTTTTGTGTTGATGGATTGATCCTGGTGTTTAATACCCTAATGATACTGCTTCGATACATGAACAAAAAGTTTCGTACGACTAACTGTCAAACTGCGAATGAGTATAGGTTCATAAACGTGTATAAACGTAATTCCGAGCGCCAACTTAAAAACTAGGCACGCTAACCTCTGTATGTGTAGGTGCATGTACGTGTATAAACGCGTTATGAAAACAGTGACATATTATTGTATTAATCAATTTACAATATATAGGGAAAGCGATTATTCGTTCAACATAATCATCATATTCAGTTACTTCAAAATAAGCCCTTTCTGTTATATTTTAAAAAACTTAATTACTAGAAATCCTCTTCACAAATCTCATAGATTCACAAATACAATTTTGAAACGATTTTAGTCATTAAACTATTTTAATTTTTAAAACTAAACCATTCTGATACAATTTAAAAAGTAAACATTTTCCGCTTATAATATGCTTTCATTTCTTGATGATAAAAGGCTTAAAATCTTCAAAAACCTGAAAATTAAAAGCATCCTGTACCAAATAATTTCAGATCGACTGTAAATGATCTCAAATATCTATTATTCATCCCATATGCCATTTACTACGATAAAAATAAAATAATAAATAAAAATAATTCATTCAAATACCGTCGAAAGTAATAAACAAGATTCCCTCGACATTATCCAACCTCCAACAAGAAACCAACAAGAAAATCGATCGCAAACGTCAGCCATGACATTTACCCATGCAAATCCCCACCACAACAAAACATCCGAAATCCCATAAAATTCCGATCCCGCACGGAGCCAGCGATACGACAGGACCCGTTCGCGGAAGCCCACCGGGTTGGCGACCCCTGGGCCCATCCTGGGTGGGTGATCGGCCTTAGGCTCGGGCCGTTTTGTCTTATTGTAAATTATCACCTTTCCGTATGAAACACTAGTCGAACCGGGGCTTATCTGCGAAGAGATCACCTACGGCGTGCCAGCGTATCGCCTCCAAATCCACCAGATCCTCCAGATCAGGGGTGAACACTGTTTTTAGAGATATATTTTTTAAATGAGAACCGATTTGGATGTTTATTTCTTTCTTTTGTTCGCTTTAACTAACAGGTGGTTTAAAAAGAAAAATAATAGAGAAATTCCTAAAGAAAAGCTAAAAAATAATAAGAGTAATTTTGTATGAAAAATTACACTGCCGCGCCGCGTATTGATTGTGACAATAATTACAATCGGTACACCTGTGTGTACAGAACGCGTGTTTGAATCGGTCCACCTTCCTATACACATTCTATTATTCATGAAGACAACGGGAACAATGGGCCAACGGGACAACGAGCACTATTTACACAAATTTCACGTATCAAGTCAGTTCGCAAACCATCAAATCGTCAAGAGCCAATCTGTCAAGGGTCAAAATTTCAGGGGTCAACCCGTCAGCTAGTTCAGCTAATATACTATAAAATATGTAAATAGACAAAACTCATTTAAAAACTAACTGCTATAGTGTTTTAACCACTTTTGAAGCGTTAAATCACTAATCGTTTTCATCCAATAAATTTCGCACATATTTTTAATTTATTCAGATACGAAATAAATATTTAAAAAAAAATTATTATGAATTATGGCAGAAAAGGGTTATGTAATATTCAAATATAATTCAATTTAAATTTTAAATAGTTGGCAACCTTGACCACACCGCGGGGGTCTTCGCTTTTCGTTGCGGCTCGTTATACCTACTGTCTATTAATTTTATGAATCATAAAGGTTGTAAAGATACAAAGTGTTTTTGGTTTTTTCACAGTCGAAGCTACCTTCATTTCTCACGTGGGGTTAAGTTAATAATTTAATCCAGCCGTGGCCAATCTTGTCCCAACTAAAAAATTACAATCTCATTAAAAAAATACATCTATACATTTGATACGTATTCTCGATATTTTTTTATAAAATCAGAACTAATTATAAGTCATTAAAACATCGTTTAAATTTTGGAAATTTGCGTATTCGCAAAGATTCTTTATATATATAAAAGTTGACCACTTCTACGACCTCTCGAACGTTCCGTATAATTTATACGTTTCCAATGTTTATAAATATGAACTTTCATTTTCGTTACGTCTTCCACCTGTCATAGCATAAAATAGTGTCGTTTAAATTAAAAAAAATCCCAATAATTATCCCAAACATTAATTAATGACACAAAAAAACCAACTCATTGTTTATGAATCTTTCCGACGTCGAACGAATTTTTACGCAATTCAATTAAAAAATGTTACTAGAAATTTCCATGCATCCAACGATCCTCGTCATAAATTTGTCGACGAGATAGAGAAGTGTTAAAAAAACCGTTTTATAGTCGACAATTCACGTCAACAACTGACGAGCGAGTTAATAATCGTCAATCAAATTCCTCGAGAGATCCGAGATGGACCCGTGGATACGGTTTCAACCCTGATAATGCAACCAGAATGTGTACATAATAATAATGTGGGTTATAATGGTCGTTATTTGTGAGAATCGATTGATTTATGATGAAATATTGAAGGGGTTTTTGTGTTCGCAGTCGCCATTTTGAAAATTTCGTCATATTTTTAGAAAATTTGTGATTTCTTTTATTTTATGTTTTTGATGAAAAATTCTATTAATTGGAAATGAATTCAAAACATTGTATTTGGACATTTAGATATATTAGTATATAGTTTGCAATTATATTAATAATTAATATCTTTATTGATACTAAAATGATGGGTAAAAGCTTAATTTTTTATCATTGCCGCAATCTGGTTAATTTATATTTATTATCGAAATGAATTTGATATTGAAAGTAAATTAAAAATCATTATATCGATGTTAAAATTATATTCAGACACCTGACAAAAATGTCATTATCAAAAAAATAATACGAGAATCATAATTTGATATTCGTCGTTTTATATTTTGAAGGATGAACGATTTGTGTTTTAAAAAAAATTATTGGAAATTTTCACGAGTTCTTTCCATTCGATTTTTATTATTGATTGGATTTTTTCTCAAAATAAACACGAATCGTCCCAATTTTGTATGTAAATAATTTATGTAAATAAGATTATAGCTGTTATTATAATGACCAAAAAGACTAAATTCGGAGCTCGCATTATAGCCGTTCTCGTGTAGCGATTATAGCCGTTATATTTGTACGGCATATAGGCTAAATTGGAACGATAAGTCGAGAACCTCATAAACAAACCGACATCTGTCATCGGTAATTATATACATGTATATGGGATTCAAATATTTTTTCCATTGCGTAACAATCGAAGTATTGCATAAGTCAATAGATACACTTTCATAAGCATGATATTATAGACGTTAAGTGTATATGTTATAGGCAAATTATAACGGTAAGCATTTTCTAACGCCTATATCTGCCATATTGAGCTTTATGTACAAC
>JAOXNN020000029.1:915765-926539 GCA_028571205.2 Hydropsyche betteni | reverse complement strand
AAAGCATAAATTAACGAGAGGATGAATTAACCCGCCGACGTCGATTATCTAAACCCACGGTTGTAGCCAGATTTTTTTTTTGAGGGGAAATACAACTTTGTATATTTAAACGATTTCAAGCAATAAAAGTATGTTAGTTTTTTATTTTATTTGAAGTGTAATGTGTGTAAAGTCAAAGCATTCAAAGAATTGATTTATATTTAGATACATCCCTATTGAATGACATATCTCACATAAATCTCATAATTTAAATATAATCTATAATTTTTTTTTTTTAATTCAGGGGGGTCCGGACACCCATGCCTCTCCTAGCCATGAACCCTGAATCATATATTTAATAAAAAAATTGAATGATTTCAATTTCAATTCAAATAAATGATCATGCGATAGTCTTAATTGTATTAGTTTCATCATCATAATCATCATTAGCTATCCACTGCAGGACAAGGCCTTGCCAGAAAAATGCGGCAGTTTAGACTATACTTTACCATGCTAACCAAGTCGTATTGAGGTAAAGATCATATACCATAAGAGCCAGTCCACCCGTGCCAACGAATGAGACTCTCAGACCGATGATACGCATGTCTATGTGCTATGCTTTGTGGTCTTAGTAGATCGCAATGCCATCAGCGGGAAAGACAAGTCAAAGACTAAGCAGACTGCGCCCTCGCTGTCCACTTTACATGGCTCAGACCTCGGTAAAATACACGTCATACAATTTCAAGGATATAATTATGACTAAAATGATAGCGTGACAACTTTACAATATAAACATAATATCTGAAGAAATACAAAGTCCGAACAGACTATGGCTGAAATTCGTTCATATACGGATCCAAACGAACACAATCGCAAACGCGGCAGTGGGGGTAGCGTGACGTCACGTCGCGCCACGCGATTGGTCGACTTTCCGCGTTGACGCGAAGCCACGCCCCCGTCGCCCAGCCCGCTCTTCAGTGTTCATCCGGCGCTTGCGCTTTTACGACGCGCGCCTCTCGCTCCCGGTTTATTTATACGCGAGCGCGGCTTTCGACTCGATTTGCGCAATTCGGCGGGCTTTGCGCTAAAAGTTCTACCCCAGAAAGTGACGTGAGTGCTTCGCTAAAGAAGGCTTTCGCGCGGCCGGTTTTGGTTTTTGGTCCGCGAAGCAGTTGCCGTCGCACAATGTCGTCCATTGTCGCGAATAATGGCGGTTCGATTTGAATGTGGCCAAAACGGTTATTCGCGGAGATTCGATCGCTCAACGGTGTGTGTGTGCGTGTGTGTATGTTCGTTTTGAGAATTTTCGCTTTGTGCTATTTTTAGGTTTTTATTTTTATTGAGTGGACGCGGTTCGGATCCTTTCGTGTTCGAAGTTTGTTTCGTCTGACATAATTTATCGGATGTATCGAAATAGATTTTATTATGGGCATTTCAAAGGTCGGAATGTGTTTGATATGTTTTTATTAAAAAGTATACTTGTTTTAGAATATTGAAGTGATCGGGGATTGTTTTTTGTATCGTTCGAGATGGACACATTGACTGCTATTCATGTGTTTGCATATCCTGAAAAAATATTCTCAGAAACAGAAAAAAGGGATATTGTTTGCTTTTCGAATGCGTATGGGATTCGAAATGTTTCTACCATATGTGCCAATTTCGTGAACGGATATATTAAACGTTTCTAAATATTTATTTTATAAAATTGTATTATTTCATCATTGTTATTATATAAGTAGTTTGTTGATTGATTTTTTTGAATCACTTGATTTTTTTATACAACAAAATATCAATTATCTAATTCAAAATTGAAATATTCTGTAATTAATTTTAATTTAATAACAGAAACAAACAACGACTTTCCGATCAGAAACCAAAACCGTAAAATAAAACACCTTTACTAATTTACAGTGTAAATTGCATTCACGCAGTGATGTAGAAGCGTTTCCAAGTGATAATAAGTGATCGAAAAAAATAAATAAAAATAGAAGATAAAAAAGTGAAGTTAGGTGATGCTGGAGTGGCAGTACGGGGGCGGGTCGGGGGCCGTGGGGACTGCGCCCCCGACCCGGGACGCGCCTCCGCCCCCCAGTTTTGGATTCACCCAAGATCAAGTGGCTTGTGTTTGTGAAGTGAGTCCTTTTGTGTATTTTGTCATCATCATCATATGCATCCTCTATTACAACGAATTTTAAAAAATAATTTTCCAATGTCTTTTAAATATTTCGGATGTTTTTTTCCTTTTTTGATAAGAAAAAAATGTCTATTATATAGTTTGTATATAGAAATCTGTCACTTATCAATTGTGTCCAGCTACTGTTTGCATAATTTAGATGATTAATTGAAGCCATTGAGGTTAAATTTTTGACTCGTGTTGTGAAAAAATGTTGATACTCTATTTGCTGATAGATAAAATCGTTTAATGTTAAATAGTTTTATTGTTAGGTCAATGGTACATTCAAATCCATTTATTGACTGTGTCACCTCTCGCTTAACTTCGGTTTCCAGATTAATAATTATTACAATATTTCATTAAATCAATAATAAAAAGTTCGACTTAATCAAAAAAATCAATTTTTGCAATATAAATGTAATAATACATTTTTCGTATATCTATGTGGCGATTTAAAAAAACTATCCGTTTTTTAATCGATATAAATTAACAAATCATTTTGTTTCTTTTGTTTATTGTTTTTAACGAGTAAAAATACATCATTAGAACGATTCATACATATTTTTTTGCAATATAATCAAAAAATCGTTTTATCAATCCAAAATTTTCAATATAAAATTTTTTTTTTTTTGAAAAACCAACGTATCTCATCCACTGATCTATCCCGATACATTTCCCTATCAATAAATTTCCCAATCAATAAGTCTCCCATCCAATCAACGAAAATCCACAACAACCCACACGTCGCAACATCCCGGGACAATCCCGCGAATCGGCCATCTGCAATCCCGTCCCGGACCCCCCGAAAACCTTCGGCAATCACCAAGAAGTACGGAGACTGCGGACGAGAAGAAAGAGACCAGCTCGGATGATGACTTGGCATCAGCACAGATCTAATTCGGTATCGGGGCCCGTCCGGAAATAGGTCTGACGAGATGGCGACCCGAGTAACTCTATATAATGTAACTCGACACACAATATGGCCGACACTCGACACGCGCTCTCTCTCGTTTTCGAAAAGAAATCGAATTTGCGCGGCGCGAATTCGGCCTGAAGGGCTTCGAGGGTGTTCTCTTGGATTCAAATTGTGTGATTGATTAAAAAAAGTTGGAGGTTTTGAGTGTTTTTCGTGTTCGATTAAAGGGTTTAGTGTCGAGGTTGATCGGTTGGGAGATCTGATTGAAAATGTGTTTATGATTTTTTATATAATATTGTAATATGACACAATATGGTCAAATCTCGATACGCGTTCTTTTTCGTTTTAGAAAAGAAATCGAATTTGCGCGGCGCGAATTCGGTCTGAAGGGCTTCAAAGGTGTTCTCTTGGACATAAAGTGTATGATTGGTTAAAAAAAGTTGGAGGTTTTGTGTATTTTTCGTGTTTAATTAAAGGATTTAGTGTCGAGGTTGATCGATCGGTTTTTCAGGATGGGAAATCTGATTGAAAATGTGTTTATGATTTTTTATATAATATTGTAATATGACACATAATATGGTCAACTCCATACAGGCGCTTTTTTCTCAATTTTTAAATATAAATCGAATTTATATGACGCGAATTCTGTCTGAAGGGCTTCAAGGGTGTTCTCTTGGACATAAATTGTGTGATTGGTTAAAAAAAGTTGGAGGTTTTGAGTATTTTTCGTGTTCAATTAAAGGGTTTAGTGTCCAGGTTGATCGATCGGTTTTTCAGGTTGGGAGATATGAATGAAAATGTGTTTATGATTTTTTATATATTATTATATGACATACAATATGGTCAACTCTTGATACGCGCACTTTCTCGTTTTCGAAAAGAAATCGAATTTACGCGGCACGAATTCGGTCTGAAGGGCTTCAAGGATGTTTTATTAGATTCAAATTGTATGATTGGATAAAAAAATTTGGTGGTTTTGAGAATGTTTTGTGTTTAATTAAAGGATTTAGTGTTGAGGTTGATTGGTCGGTTTTTCAGGTTGGGAGATATGAATGAAAATGTGTTTATGATTTTTTTTATAAATTGTAATTTGACACGTAATATGGTCAACTCTATACACGCTCTTTTTTCTCATTTTTGAAAAAAAATTGAATTTATAGGATACAAATTCGGTCTGAAGGGCTTAAGAATGTTTAAGAATCTAAGTTGTATAAATTTATAAGAAAAATTTGGATAATTTTCATGTTTAATTAATGAATTAAGTATCGGGGTTGGTCTTTTGTATGATCAATCGGTTTTTCAGGTTGGGAAATTGAAATAAAAATATGTTTATAATTTTTTTGTATTTTGTAATTTGACACACAATATGCTTGACATTCGACACGTTTTTTTTATATCATTTTTGAAAATAAATCAAATTTATAGGACGAGAATTAGATCTGAAAAGTTTAAGGATATTTAATTACATGTAAATTGTTTAATTGGATAAGAAAAATTGATAAATTTGAATATTTTTTATATTTAATAAATGGATTAAGTATCGGAGTTGATCTTTGGTATGATCAATCGGTTTTTCTAGTTGGGAAATTGAATTGAAAACGTAAATTAGGTCTAACGGGCTCGAGGATGTTCAATTGGATCTAAATCGTATAATTAGATAAGAAAAATCGGAAGTTTCGGATAATTTTCATTTTTAATTAACGGATTCGGTGTCGAGGTTGTTCGTTAGGATGATCGGTCTGTTTTTCAGGTTGGGAAATTTTATTGAAAATGTGTTTATGATTTTTTTATAAATTGTAATTTGACACGCAATATGGCCGACGTTCGACACGCGATCTTTTTTGTTTTCGAAATGGAATCGGATTTGTGGATCGCGAATTTGTGTGAACGGTCTTTTGGTCGAGATTGAGGTTCATGACCGTTTCGAATACTAAATTTTGTATCGCTGAATTTTAATTTGATCTAAATTTAAATTTGATATTGATCTCGCAATATATTCGATTGTAGAAATTGAAAAATTTTCAATTTTGAATAAAAACGCGTTTGATATGATCAAAACTCGATATACTCTTTTTCGTTTTTAAAAAATATAAAATTTGTATGCAAATCTTGTCTGTTATTTTTTTCTATTTTTATAGTTTTCTGATTCACTTCTATTTGGAATATTTGAACTCATATACAGCTAAACATTTTGCTGTTCTTATTCTGTTCAGTCTTATTCTTATTGTTATTGTTAGGTAATGCGTATTGTGACCGATAGCTCATTAGTAGCTCATTATCAAGGTTAAAGAATTTGTGTGAATCTTGACATATAATTTATTTGTGTATATTTATCATATTGTTTCATTAATTTTACAATATGTACAGATCAACTTTGGTAATTTTTGAAGCCCGATTAAAGTTTGATATATTTTATGCAAATTTATTTGAATTTATTGTTTGTGTTATTGTTTTGATTTATTTTGAAGATAACACGACAGCAATATAAACTATTATATAAAATTAATATTCAGTATATGAATTGTATTTAATTTGATTTGTTTTGAATACCAGATTTTCTTTTTCGAAATTTCATCATGTTTTTCTTTAATTTTAATTGTGACAAATTAGTTTTCAAAGCGTTAAAATAAACACGGATCAAATGTAAACGAAATTTTACGTATGTTTTGAATTCCGTTTAAAATTGGGATCGCACCAACAAAAAACATCCATTTTTCCATCATAAATTATCGATTTTTTCCCTCGAATCAACAATAAAAACTTTCAATCACAAAAAAATACATTTTATTACATGTGACAATACGAAAACACACCGCATTAATCACACACGCGTTCGATCAACAAAAATTTAAAAAAAAACCCAAACTGATTTACGTCCAAGACTTAACACCACCACGAGCGTGAAGAGACGTCGACAATAAAATTCCCCCATCATTTCACGGCCATAACTCTTTTCGATGACAATCATCATGCGAAAAGCGATTCGGAACTCGTTCGTGAATGAATTAACTAGACGCTTATTCGTCATCAGTCGATTACGACACTTGACCGGTTGACGATTTATTTTCATCGTCGATGTGTAAACAAGGAGTTCACGAACTCGCAATCCGATACTTGCTCTTATCGGATGTTTTGGAATTGTAACTGATTGAATCCGCTTTGATGATGTTGATGAATGTTTTCGGATGGATTAGATCGTGTTTTGTGGATTTTGCACTGATTGATCTTATAAAAAACGAATTCAACTTTTCATGTTGCAAATTGAACCTTTTAAGAATCAAATTCGGCTGTTATAAATTTATTTTTTTTTATTTTAAAACAATGTGCATATCCATGGTTCTTGATTTTAGATTGGTTTATTAAAGAAAATTAATTGATTATGTAAATAAAAAAATCACGCAATCGCTAACTGAGATTATCAAAGTCACATTGAAGAATAGATCGTAACTCATTAATCACTATAAAAACGGTCTTAATAAAGTTTTTACACTTCAAATTCAACCTTTTAAATATCCAATTCAACATTTTAAGCATTTAATTCTTGAATGAAATATTTCATAGATTTCTATGATAACGGTCTTAGTGATACTTTCCTTTAGTTGAATTCGATGTTTAAAATGATGAATTTGAAGTGTATAAACTGTAATTCGTTCCGTTGGCTTAATTTTATTTGTTAACAGTTTAATTTTAAGTATAAATGATCAAATTTGATTTGTAAAAGGTTGAATTTGAAGTATAAAAATTGTATACTTTCCGATAGTTAAATTTGAAGTGAAAAACTGTCATTCTTTCCGATGATTTAATTTTAAGTTTAAATGGTTGGGTTTGATTTGTAAAAGTTTCAATTTGAAGTTTAAAATGTTGAATTTGAAGTTACAAAGGTTTAGTTTGAAATGAGAAAACTATAATTCGTTCCGATGGTTAAATTTGATCTGTAAACTGTTTGATTTGATGTTCAAATGGTTGGATTTGATTTGTAAAAGGTTCAATTTAAACTTTAAAAGATTGAATTCGAAGTGTAAAAACTGTAATTCGTTCCCATGGTTTAATTTTAAGTTTAAATGGTTGAATTTGATTTGTAAAAGGTTCAATTTAAAGTTTAAATTTTGAATTTGAACTTTAAAAGTTTTAATTCGAAATGTAAACACTGTAATCACTGCAAATGTAATTCATTCCAATGGCTTAATTTGATTTGTAAACTGTTTAAATGGTTGGATTTGATTTGAAAAGGTTGAATTTGAAGTGTAAACACTGTAAGCACTGCCAATATAATTCGTTCCAATGGTAATATTTGATTTGCAAACTGTTTAAATGGTTGAATTTGATTTTAAAAGGTTGAATTTGAAATGTAAAAACTACAATACTTTCCGATGCTCGAATTTGATTTGCATAAAGTTGAATCTGATGTTTAAAAGTTTGAATTCGATTCACTTTACACAAGGTTAACCTTGCCGGCCCGAAGCGGAGGATTTGAAATCCCCCCCAATATGAGTTTTTATTTAATAACTTGAGTATTAGAACAGCTAATTTCTTCATATTTTTTGTAATCTCAAAGGCAATATTAAGAAACCTTCTCCCGTTTTTATTTTTTATTGTCGAAAGCGCAAAACCTTTAAATTTGATTCGTATTAGATTGAATCTGAAGTACAAAACATGTATCACTCTCCGATAAGCCATTACCCACATCTTTTCACCCCGTCTATGAATTCTTGGCTCCATCGTCCGATGCGCTCCTTTGTTCTCGCTCATCGTCATCATCATGGGATTCGAAGAACGAAAATAATACCAGCTTGTGTTACCGTCCAGCTCTCGGTTCGGATTCCTATGTGCTATTTTTGTGGTGGTTACAGCATCCGCTTTCGACTTCTGCGCAGCTTCTTCGACTCTTCGAATTGGTGTGAATTATGTGGATTTCGAGAGTGTCTTCTCGGAAGTCGTGTCTGTAATCTGATTTAGTTTAGTTTAGTGAAAGCGTTCGGTGTTTGTCGATGTTTCGGTCGTCGTGTCGATGTGTGTTCGAAGAAATTTGAAATGTAATCTGATGTCATTCGAAGGAAAAAAAGTTTTTCGAATCGTGCTTCTATGGATTTGTTATTCGATTTGTAATTGTGTGGTCTAATTCGATATGAAATGCGAGTACTTTGTTATCTATGAAATTTGCAGTGTATATGTTTGTTGATGAACGTTACAAAGGAATATTTCCTTTCTAACTGGAGATAATTTTGTATTATTTCATGTTTATCGATAAGGTTTCTTTGAATAATATTATTTTGTTATGATCTCATAATTGAAATATTTTGTTGTTGTTCAATATTGAAATGATTATATCTTCACAATTCTAATTTGAAATACTCAAGTGTTTAAAGTTTTTATAGAAATATTTTGGAAAATAATGGAAAAACTGCTAATGTTCAATTTTTCTATATTTAAAAGATCCAATTGCATCTTTGATGTATTTATGAGAATTTTGTGGGTGTTGCTTATGTAGATTCGAATATATTATATCAAAGTCGCATTTCTTTGAAAAAGTATAATCTTCTGATCTAATCAAAGATGAAAGTGTAAATTTCTTTGAATTTTCCCTAAAAAATGAAAATAGAACTCACTTTTAAACCTTCCCAAAGCTATTTATTGTAATTTAAACTGATTTTCCTTTCATTTTTTCAGGTATTGCAGCAAGCTGGAAACGTGGAACGTCTCGGTCGTTTTCTATGGTCTTTGCCGGCATGCGAAAAATTGCACAGCAACGAAAGTGTCCTCAAGGCAAAAGCAACAGTGGCATTTCACAGAGGAAACTTTAAAGAATTGTATAGGTTGCTCGAAAGTCACTCATTCAGTCCGCACAATCATGCCAAATTGCAAGCGTTATGGTTAAAAGGTGAGAAAATCGCTGTTTTTCAATGATAATGAAAGTTTGGATATTGTATCTTATGGTTTTTACCATTATATTGACTGTCAGATGTCGAAAATTAAAAATTTTATTCAAAAACAGTAGAGGTCAATGAAATCGCCACATCTTGAAAAATTGACATGTTTAGAAATTATGAAAATTATTCAAAATTTTGATTAAAATAAAAACTATTTATATCTAGGGTAAAAGGGAATAACACTATATCAAATTCTACAGAGATATTGATTTGAAAAGTTATCATTATAAAGTCATTATGCACCATTTTTCAAAATGTAGAAAGTCGACTCATAAAAAAAATTGTTCAATTGATGATTTTAAAAACATGCATCGAAAAAGTTTTTATTTGATTTCATAAGGTGATAAACACTACTTTATTTTACTTTCAATTTATTTAACTACTCTATTTTACTGTAATTACCAATATAATATTGGATTTGAAACGACTGGTAGTTGGTTCTGAAAACCATCAGGTATTGGTGAATGTTGACTAAGAAACTCGTTCTTTAATATTTATCTACAAAATTTTAGTGTACAAAAAACTACTTCAATGCGCTCTATAAATTTAAATTAATAAATAAATTTATTAGTTTTTAGTACTGAAAATCATCACGACCATTAAACTTTCCATTCGGTCAAAAACTTCCAAACTTTCATTAGGTTTTTTTTTATTTTACAAAACTACCGATAAAGACAATGAATCTTTTATAACAACCTTTTATATATTTTTAAACAAGAACAGAAGCTACCAAAAAAAAAATCCGATCCAACTTTTAAACACCTTAAAAAATCGCCGATTCAAATCGTTCTATCTTCACCGCTCCGTTCGAAATTTCGCGCCGAAACACATTGCGTCCAAACCGCTCATTTGCCGACCTCGAACCGATCTGGCTCCAGAGCTCCAGTTCCCACGGGACAGGTCAAAGTTGCCACAATTTTGTATGCATGACACACTGTCAGTTCTTGCTTTGTCCCATTTACCACGCAAGAACCACCAACTCGTCCCGTTTGCGAACTCAATTAGTGCCAATTTACATCTCGACATTTACGGTCGGCTAATTCGATAGCGGACATTTATGGTGTTTGAGTTTGATGGGTTTATGTGTGCCGTTTTTTCCAGTGTGCAATAATTGAACTTGATCTAAAAGTTGACGATCGATACAAGGGTTATATGTCCCGTTTTTTTTTTGTATTCGGCACTTGATTAATCAAAATTTTTAATGTTTTAATGACACTTGTTCCAAACACCTTGATTCTCCAGATTTTTTCTACCATAACATTTTTACTTAACTGGAGTGTATCTATAGGTGGCGTATTAGGATTTCTGTGGTAAGAGTATTGTTAGTCAAGTGTCAAAAACTCAATTATAAAATTGAGTTTTTTTTATTTACTTCAAAAATCCCCTATATATAATCACGGATATCTGTGTGTCTGTCTATTCGTTCGAATGACGCTCGCGATTTTTTCGCGAATATGGTCTTTATGTGTATACAGTTAACGTCTATAATGTGATGCTTATCACCTACTAACTACTGACTTTGCCTATATGACGTCTTGTGACAATAATAAATGAACTATTTTGATTTTATTAATTAAATATTAAATATTCAAATCTAATACGGTCATCGGGTAGCAGATGTTGCTACTGGTTTTGCCATTCCAATTTAGCCTATAAAATAACGGCTATAATCACTATTTACATCATTCTCAAGCTCGAAAACCGCGACCTCCAAATTTAGTCTTTATGGTCATTATAATAACGGCTATAATCTTTGTAATTTTTATTTTATTACGTAAT
>JAOXNN020000029.1:885114-899279 GCA_028571205.2 Hydropsyche betteni | reverse complement strand
AACGTCATAAGTGCATAGTTCAATATTCATGAGCCTTAAATCGTTGTACATAAAGCTCAATACGGCAGATATAGGCGATAGAAAATGCCTGCCGTTATAATTTGCCTATAACATATACAAACATTCTTAGGTATGAAGTAGTAAATAATATTTCTTTGAACAAAAAAAAGGACCGTAATCCCTTTGAGATATTGAGTGCTTTGACTCATAAACTAATAAAATAAGATGTAAACGAAACATTGTTCAGGCGGCAGTAGGCACCTTTACTTCGTAGTTTGTACCTACTAGATAACAAAATAGGTTGTAAAATCCGAAACGCATTGTTTGCAAAAATTTTCTTCGAAAAAGGTATTCCTGAGGTACCGCTTTAAATTCGTTTTCTGAAATTGCAATTTCGAAATGCCTTTGTAGTTGAAACAGATGTGTAAAAATAACTAAAACATTTTTCAAAATTCATTCGTTCTTGGACACGGAATTACCAGTGAGTCAGTAGAAATATCATCTATTGTACACTTTTCGGTATATTATACCTGCTATGAGCGTATTCTCAGAATTTTTTTTACTACCTATAATATTGTAACGTGGAGGTAAGCGGGTTCCGAGTTGAGGTTAAGCAAACGCCAAATATTGTCAAGATGCTTTATTCGGAGATGTTACTCTCGTGACGTCCCGGGCTAGAATGAATGGCCAACACCCCGCGTGCGTACGCGCACCCCCGCACAGGGTTGCTACCCTTCGTCCACGCGGTGTTGCCAACCAAACCATATAGAAATGTAGCGACGCTACAATATATTCATCAACATTAGCAGCCTATAGTTATCCACTGCAGGACAAGGCCTTGCCGGACAAATGCGGCAGTCTAGGCTATATACCTTACCGCGCTAGTCCAAGTCGTATTTTGGTAAGGGACATGTACCATAAGAGCCAGTCCGCCCATGTCAACGGAGGAAGCTCTCAGACCAACGATACGCATGTCTATGTGCTAGGCTTCTGGTCGCTGTCTTTCATGTAGGTCGTAATGCCATCAGTAGGACGAACGAGTTAAAGACAAGCAGACTGCGCTCTCGCTGACCACTTTGTGGTTGCCATGACCACCAGTTTGACAGACGAGACGAGACCGTTGGTCCTACTTGGTTCAGACCTCAGTAGAACACACGTCATAACTCAAAATATATTGGTAGTGGCAAATTTTCCTGACACGCAATCTCCAATAGTACAGAATCTATACTACATTTTGAAAAATTGACAATATTTTGAAAAATTGTATAATATCGAATACATTGAATTCAACTACGGCACACCAGTGTGCCGCGGCACACCGGTTGCGGAGCACTGCTTTATATGGTGAGTTTAAATGTAAATGTATCTCGTGAGTCGGAGTGATCGAAAAATGTACATATCGGAAGTAAATGCCATTTTTAAGATTATGAAATGCGACGGGTTTTGTCGAAAAATTTCCATATGACCGATACAAGTTCGTTGTTGATAAACAGATTTTCGACCATATTTTAAAACATGGGCGTTGATAAAGTCGATATATTTTGTCATTTGTTTTGTCGTATAGCATTGATATGAGCCTTAAATTGTATAACATAAGGCGCACATGAAAATGAATATTTGTCGGCTGGTGGATTCATAATAAAAACTAATGGCAAAACATATTGGCATATAAACTAATTTTGTATATAGATATGTAAAACTTATTTCTGGCATAAAGCCGATTTTGGATTTTTTGGCATTTGAGTCCTTTTTTTATTTCCGGTATTCATATTTCTTTTCATCGTTTCTGATTTAAGATATACGCTTACGTTTACGCACAACATAAATTTTCATTTGAATTGTTTTTCTGGGAATCTAATTTTGATTTGATTGTATAATACTATACTGTTTCATATTAACAATAAGAATTTCTTAATTCGATTCCGATTGATATGAAAATAATTTTCATCTATGTTAATCAATTTAATTATCTCAAAAAATTATTTCTAAATCATTTTCAACAAATGGATTGAACGGATATGAAAATTATTCGCATATTTACTATATTTTTTCGATATTCAGATTTCTTGTAATCTCAACCTAAATAAACGAATTCTAATTCAATCGCAAAACAATATTAACATATTGATTATGAGCTTACAAGTGTAATACTAATTTCATATGAATATGTAGATATTAAAACTGAAATTTGCACCTGAATTTCTATTGATGTTTGACGAAAAAAAAATTTAAATTTACATCACAAATACATTTTTTCATGAACATCAATATTTGAAAAACTTACACGATCGTTTCTGAAACGCGCACGTTATTTATGAAAATATCAAATATTTATTTTAATGACATTAATTTTACGTATTTCTGTGTGAACGAGTCCATCTCCAGCACACAATCGAATCCATAAAACGGGAAGGAAACCCAGCATTTTGATTGACATCGAATTCGTCCACATTTTATCACTTAAAATCAACATACGACCGATGCATTTTCAAAACAAAACATTAGACAACTAGGCCCAAAAGCACAACCGTTTTCATTTCAATTTGAACTAGAGTTAACACGCCGGTAGCCGTAAATAAAAATTAAATTAAAAAAAATATCTTCACTGCCTGTACGAGCGCACCTTTTTCTTAGAAAAATAATTTTATATGAATAGTATATGATGAAAATTCGAACTGAACCTACTTTAGGGTATCTTTATATAAGTAGTCCATCACGCTTCGCATGAAATCGATGTTCGACGAAGCTGAAAATATTTTTTCCTTAAAAGGATGTTCCAGTATCGAGTTACGCCACCATGCCGGTGGTGGAAAAAAAAATGCGGTGGAAAAAAAGCATTTTCGATATTAAAATGTGAGAGGTGAACGTATATATGAGAAATACGGAGGACGTGTATTACACTTTGTATTGTATTATATTATACTTGACTGTACATATTGGACGTACGAGTTTTTTTTAAATTTAATTGTGATTGTTGGATTGTATTATAGTTATTTATCTTTTGATTTACATGTTTTTTGGATCGAATAGAATTTTAAAATAAAGTTATTCAGAAATTAAATGAAAATTTTTTATCAATCAAATCCAAATGATAACAGTGAATTTAATTTATATAGAAATAACTGATCATTGAATAATTTTACTTTGAATATCATAAAAAAATTATTGATCTTATATTGTTTTAATTTCAAAATTTTTATCGTGTAAATCGATGGTTAACTGTATTTTTTTTAGAAACGTTTTATTTTCTATAAATTTTCACTTAAATATGTACCGTTATAGTTTTGCTCAAATACTATTTTTCGAATTAAATCTACCTATGAAAATGAAACGGATTCTATAATAAATACAAAATTTAACTCATCACCTGTTAAAATATCAATGGTTTCTATAAACATTTTTTAAAATCCTAAAACTTATCATGAAAATACAAAATAACCATTCAGAGCTATGCGGTTTAAAATGTTTTAAATTTTAAAAAAATACCAATTATTTATCAATATATTCATCATTTGTTTATATTCAATCATAATAAATGAATCAGATGAACATATTATATTAAAATTTTTAATTAATTTAAAATAACACGAAAAAATCTAACAAATAAGTCAATTAAACCTATTAAGGTTTTAACCGAAATCGTATGTCTCTGAAATCTTCCCAAACTTGTATTAGGATTTTCTTTAAAAGCCTCGATACAGTCATCAAACTATTTAAATACGATGTTTCGATGATTCAAAATTCATCGACGCAGCGTGTCATGCTCAATTAATTGTGTGTTTATAGAAAAGGGCGCGCTTTTCGAACTTAAAATGAGTTCGGCTGATTCGAACTGTTCTCGTATGTGTTAAAGAAATAATACATTTTAAAAATAATAATGATTTCAATTATTTATTAACATTAATCTTAGTGTTCTAGTAATTTATGAGCGGAGCTTCTGTACAGTAAGCTTTCAATGCAGCTAAAAAAAAAAATGAATAAATGTACTATGTATATTGAAATGTGATGCACAACTTATTGATTATGTATAATTATTATTATGAAAAATTGTGAATAATAAAGATAACTTTCTTTGGCCAGAATATGTATATGTTTTTCGTCATTATTCCTTTTTTTTGTTTACACAGATATTCCAAAATATATACTTTGATTTGAACTATAAATTAATGAAAACATTGATTCTTTCAGTTTTATTTGATAGACCACATAAAAATTCAGAACGACAATCTCATCATCATAAAAATTTCAATGATATTCAAAGTAAGAGTTTGAATACTGAAAATCTTCACTTTTCAAACGACTTCAGACCAACGATACTCGATCACATCCATTTACTGACCAAACCACACATCGCTCATCTTCAAAACCGACACTTCCAACAAACCTAAACCATCGAAAAACATATTACAAATACAAAAAAAAATTGCACAAAAACCTAAAATACCCAACAAAGCCAACTTTTCGAACGCCCGCGCGCACTTTTATGCGATTTTTTCCCCGATTTTTTTTATGGGGGCCCCTTGACGGGGGGCGCAGGCGCCTCTGGCCCTCGTCAGCCGCCAATCGAGCCGTGAATGAGGGCCCATTGAGCCCCCGTCGGCCCACAAAGGGCCCGAATGAGGCCCTTTGTGTCCCGCGGGATTAAGGACGCTCGAAATTGGGGCAGCTTTTTCAGTTCATGATGCGATTATGGGAGCTTGTTTGGTTGTTTTTTTTTTTTCAGGTGAATACTTGATTTTTTAAGTGTCGTTTTCGATTGTGTGGTTGATGAGGATCGAATGTGTTTGTTTGTTTCGGGATTTGTTATGGTTTTTTTTTCAATCTGGAAATATTTTCATGTACGGTTTGTTGATTTGATTCGGTGAATGATTTAAATTTTTTATTAATTTCAATTCGCAATCCGCCCCTGTGATGTATATTTATATCGATGATATTCAGAATGGAATGTGTTCAATAATTAAATAAAATATCGAAATGCGATATTGATAGATGAAATGAATGAAAAAAAATTCTATATCATAAATGATATAGAATTTTTTTGTGCAAATTAACCTCTTTATTGCCATATTTGTCTTTGAAAAAGTATGTTTTCGCTAATATTTAATGTATTAATATTATTTTTAAATTGAAACTGATTTATTTGTTGTATAAATTAACGATTGAAGATTTAATTCATGAATACATATTTTATTTATTTTTTATAATTATCCGTTATGTTTTCTGAATAAAAATAATATGACGTTTTTTGTAAGTAGTCAATGAAACAGTCTTGTAAAACGTATCAGTTTCTGATCAATAAGTTAAGAAACACGGGACACGACTTATGAATGGATGCGACATTAAACCTGATTGTGATGATTGTGAGACTATTCGATTATAAATGTTTTTTTATCGACAAATTCTAAGTCATTTTTTTTAACGCTAAAAAAATGAAGTTTAATTCAAAAATTCTTCAGCACTCAAATAGTCATTATAATTATTTCCATCATTATCAACAAACACAAAATTTCAATGTTATTAAAAATCATTGACAAGATCAATATTTAAATGTCAATGATACAAAACAGCATCAAACTGAAAAAAAAATCAATTATTTCAGACATCCATGATTGAAAATAACAAGAATCGAAGCGTTATCCATTTTCATACAACAAACATATTAAATGGATGTAATTTTAATTCGGTAATGTGCACCCATAATTACATGAACAAGCCATATAAATACATGATGATCCAACCGTGCATGAAATGATTTCGTTTATAAACTGACACAAAACGAAAGGGGATCGAAAATCTCACGTGCGCATAATGGATATTAGGGTGTATCAATATGCAACACAGAAAAATAATGTATTGTTAAATCTCATTATAAAAATACGATAGTTAGATATATAATAATTCGGAATATATTCTTTTAAATAAAAATATAGATGATTAACATCCCTCTTCGAAGAATTTTAAGTGCACATCTTATTTAATAAATGGAAGAAGATTGTTTACTAGTAAAACTATTTTACTTGTTAACATTTATTAAATAAGGTTTCAGATGGTTTTCGATATGATATATTATGATTTTAATCATATAAATTAAAAGATAAGACCTTTCTGGTTACATTTAATTTTTAAAAAAATCTTAAATAATAAAGAAATTGAGCACAGAAACTATTGCTCACCAAAATATTATAGTTTCAGGCCAACCATACTTAACTTATTCATTTGATAATCGATCTATATGTTTCTTAGCTTCGATAATCGATAGAAAAATATTAGGGATTACCTAATGAATGAATGACCCCAAAAACAGTTCGTTAATTTACTGGTAATTAGATTTTTTTACCGATAATCGCTCAATGAAATTTTCGGTAAATCTTACATCCCTAAAACATACATTAAATTTTCAAGTCATTTATACTAATTCTTTAAAATAGTTTTACAAAAACAACGATTTTGACTTATCAAACACATTATTTCCCATCGATTAGCGAATTTAAGTGACAAATTACATTGATGGATGTGATAACACACTATCAATCTAAAACCATTTTTCAAAATAAAAACAACTTTAAATCACCTAAAACTTCTACTTTCACACTAATCATGACAATAAAATAATCCACACAAACAACAAAATCCAAAAACAAACCATCGCTTACTGAACCACCCTCTCCTTTCACAACAACAGAACACATCCCATTGTGAATATTTTTAATATAACACAATAAAATGTTCGACGTATCGTCCGCCATGTGCGCGGATAGGGCCGTAATTCAGCGCGTTATCGGTGCGAGCGATCTTGGCCGAGAGACGCGGGCAAAAACGGCCAGATAAAAATGCCATCCCTTTATTATTAAGCGTTTTCGTATCGTCGTTTCATTGTGCGGCCGTTTTGTACCACCCTTTGTGAGAGGACATGTCCTTTTTTCCGTTTCGGAAACGTTGATGAATACGTTACGAATCTCCGGCTCGGATAATTTGACGGAATTTATGATTGGGACGCCGATCGGATATTTGATATTTGTTATTTGTCAAATCGGCGATGATTTTGTATTTATTTTATTGTTTGTAGTGTCAAATCAATAATGTTTCATAGTTTTGAAAATGTCGAATATTTATCGTATCGAATTCGTGATTTTTTTATAATTATACCTGATTCAATAATGTGAATTTTATTTTATTTTTTATATATAATTTATATGAGTATATGTATTTGAGTTATCTATTTTATCATAATTCACTCAAAATTATTAATTTATATGGAATCATTGTTTGAATATAATAAGTAATTAGTGCCACTTACATATCATCAATAAAAAAAGGGTTCAATAAACACTCAAATCTATATTACCTATCATTATTAAAAATATTTGTATGCATAATTGGCCACAGAGAGATTGAAAAGTTTGAAAAAATCATAAATTGTTCATTTTAAATATCAAATTGGCTACAAATTATGTCCAGCAACAATTAAAACTCATTGGGTTTTTCTATTCCAGTGAAAGATTGATCAATTATTGATCTTTCAATTTGAAAGTCGAAGAAAATACTGCACCAAATGGTACATTTTCAGGGATGTAATTGACACTGCTGTGATTCCTTTAGATTTTCAGAACCTCAAAATCATCAATTTTATTTTTTGATGTACCCACATCAAAATAGACCTCATCACTCATTATCGATTAATGTTGCATTAAAATACCGTCGGTATTTTTTCTCAATTTCAATAATTGATCTTTCACTGAAATAGAAAAATCTTGTTAGTTTTATTTATATGTAAACATTTTAATCTCCAAGGGTTGCTCAATAATCTGTAAAAAAAATATTGAAAATAAAAAAAATAATGATTTTTTCAAACTTTTCAGTTTTTCAATAACCATCCCGTATAATAATAAGAACACGGATTTAATTAAAATAAAACTCAAAATATTCTAACGAAGCGGATTATTTTTCAGATCCGAAATTTTTGGCCACGGCACGTGTTATGGCGGCACGACCCTCTTGCGTTTCGAATGAACAGAGTTCATTAATTGTACACCTTGTTTTGGGGTTGTTAAATCCATTTTTTTTTTCGCCTACTTGTTAACGATAATGGTATCTTTTGTTTCGCGTTTCCAAGCAACAATTTCCCCGCAATGAAACCGATCCAGGTGTTACAAACTTCGATATTCGCTTATATAAAAGACCGTTCTAATATCGGCTATTTTTGGAAGATTTAATTAATAAAATTTCCGATCGGAAATATATTTTTTTAAATCGCTTAGTAAATAAAATTGTTTTAGTTTGAATTTCTAATTTTGTAACAATACTACAAATATTTAATAAAAAATGTATTAATTTACATAACATCTTTGCGATGGAAATTTATTATATAAATCCGTTCCAGAATAAATTTATTCGTTCGCAAAATGGAAGCACCTTTGTTAATTTTTGACTGCTGTACATATTCGAAATTAAACAGGCGTAACAACATGGCAGATCCCATTTTTGTTTCCATTTAATTTGGCTAATGAAGCGGCAAATAAAATCGAAGTATACGTACACCTTTTTATATTATATTTGGGTAAAGGGTCGTTGGTTATTATGGATGAATGAATATGTATGCTTCATATTTTTAAAAGAAAATTTTTAAAATAGCCAGTTTTATGATTAGTCAGCTCGTTCTATCAAATCGATTTTTAATAATGTTTTTTTTTTCAGGATTTTCATTAAAAAAATTATTCTTGTATTCTCCATTATTAGAATGGATCATGCATTTTATTTTGGAGTTCGTTTTTTTTTTTGTTGTTTTACGTTTCAATAAAATTGTTTGATTTTCCCGATTTGGTCCGTTCACTGATGAACAGAAAAAAAGACATTTTTTTTGTTTTATCTTTTTATGATTTGGAGAATTGCATTATAGAACTATTAGGTTGGAAATCGTCTGAATTATTTCTCAAAATAATATTTCTATTGTGTTTGAAAAAATTTAAAGTTTTAACGTATCTATGTTGAAGTTGTCGTCAGTACAACTATTATAAAATGTGATTGAAATTTTTTAAAACTGTTAGTTAACGAAATTGACATAATTGACAACTTCAAGAATATTAATTTTAAATTTTCAATGTTACTTTACTTGATGTTGGTTTCGAAAATTCCAGAACCATTTTGGTATCAATATCCAGTTCAAATAAACAGTTATAATATTATATTAAAATTGCTCTGATTATCAATATAATCATTAAGGTTTATTTTAAACATAATAAAACAAGTTTTATTATCAAATTATTTATTTAAAAATAATACATTTTAAGAAAAATATGTTTATGTGAAATGCAGCAATCAAATAAAAAAATGTGAAAAAAATCTTAGAATGTTATTTGAATCGACTTCGATATAGATTAACCTATTATTATATAGTATATACAAAATTAGTTAACTTTATTAAAAAATTAAACATTTACAATAGAAACAATATCTTATAATTGCAAAGTATGAGTATTGTTCGAATTTTTGCATCCTTAAGAAATATAACTTTCAACTCTGATAGTATAAATATTGGTATAGAATACCAGACATATAATAAATAAATGCTATCAGTCACATCAGTACAAATCACAGCGTCTCCTGTCAAACAGGTATCAAAAATCACATCTTCATATGTGCAAATTTTTAAATAGTCGATAATTCATAGGCAATGTGTTATTATATTAAGCCAGGGGTCCTCTATTAGTTTTAAAAACAACCAGATATCCCGAAAATCCATTTTAAATTAGATCATAATAAAAACACAATCGAAATAAATCAGATAGTAAAAATAAGATGAATGTGTAACAGAAAAAATTTAAATTTAGTATTGTAATTGAGAATATTTCATAATATCTAATCGTTGAAACATCTAAAAAGGTATAAATCATAAATTTAGAACCCCTGTATTAAGCAAACATCCAAAGGCAGGCATTGAGACATTACCACTTAACGATAATCGTATCACCATTACTAACGGAAAAATAGTCCAGTTCTTTCATCTGATTGTCTAACGGAACAAGAACGATATTTTGTTTTAGTCTGTTCATTTGGAGACAACACAATGTGGGGCAAGTGGAAGTTCTTGCAGCATTTATTTTCGGAGAAAAGACTCTACGAGTCAAAGCGATCAATTTTTGTACACTCATCGTGATCGGCACTTTCTTGTTCACTGTCATACCGGTCGAATCGTCCTTCAGAATAATTTCAATCAGGTTAGTACTAATGGCCCAAGTTTCTTTTTTCGTGGTGAGCAAATTGTCGTCAGGTAATCCATATTCTGAAATTACAAGTTAATCAATAGTTAAAGAAAGAATTCACGATCAAACGCTTTAATAGTGTTGTTAGTTCAAAATAATGAGATCTTTTACTTTGAATAAGCTGATCAAATCTAGAATGAAGTAAGGCGAAATCCATAACAATTTTTTCGTTATTGCTATCTTTAGTTTGTTTCCATAGAAGTCCATGCTTTTTCATATAATCGTATTCAGCACCTCTTCTGATTTCTCTGCTAACTTCTGAACCATTCAATTCCTGAAAAATATATTTATATCAGTAACATAGAAAAAGAAGTTTTAATATTTGAAGAAATAAATAAAAAAAGTTTACTTTCAAATGTTCTAATCTAGCTATTATGAGTTGAGTTGTCGTATCATAATTTTCCAATAATAATAATGGATTTTTCGCAACATACAACTTACGTAAACTTCTTAATTTATTAAGTTCACTGATTGATCGCCACTAAAATAAAATTCAAAAATTATTAGCAAGAAAATACCAATGCAAATTAAAAAAAAATATACAAATATTTACATCTTTTATCAAATTTTGTTTGATATGTAATTGCTCCAATTTAACGAACAAGTTCGTTTTTTCACCACAGTAAGTATCATCGAATACAATATATTCTAAATTACAATCATTTAGGCTGAGATCGCTCAAGTTTTTCAACGTGCCTAAATTCAAAATTTCTTTCCAACTATTCAGAGGATTGCCATCGAGTACGAGAATCGTAAGTTTTTCAGAAAAGGTATCCTGCGGTGGAGGGGATATAATACTGATTCTATTGTAAGCCAAAATAATTTCTTCTATGTGACGCCACATTCTACATATTCTTATTATGTCTTCCCATTCGATATCACAATAAGCTACGTTGATTTTTTGCAGACTATTAAAATACGAGGACAACTCATCGGCTTCTTGGTTTGAAGACGGAGATATCAATCGATTTTTACTGAAAATATATAAAAATGTTTTATATTCAAATATTGTATTAAATAAACTTTATTTTTTTTTTTTACCTTAAACTCAAATTTGATAAATGTGGAAGTTGGGACGTGATTTCAACGACCGAATTCCAATCTACGAACAAGTTTTTGGAAATGTCTAAGATTCTTAAATTTGGACATAAAGATCTGAGATCTCCGCTACTGGAAATGCATTTATCGGAAACGCAAGCTTCTAAAAGTTTATCCAAGCTTCTGAAATTTCAAAAATGATATATTTATTAAAATGGTATGAAAAATTGATTATGTATTTTTAATAAGCTGTTAAATGGATCAATATAATGAAGAAACTTTATTTTTTACTGATTATTTAAATAATCAAATATTATATTTAATTTAAATACAATAAAATTTGAAATTAATCAAATTACCCTTGTTTTTTTTGGACAGAATCAAAACCAACCATCTCAATGAAAGGCACTTTAATTTTTCTCTTCCACTCATCGATAACAGCCTTGTGTAATGCTGCTGTAGATTCATCCTGAAACAGAAACATATTTTCTTTACTAATCATATAAACGATTTAGGACTAAAAGAAATAGTTTTCAAAAATTTTTTTTACTACTCAACTAAAAAATTATCATTAAATTATGATTAGTACATATGAGATGGACATAATCATATATTATACATTGGAATAGAGACTTTTTGATAAGGATTGATTTTAGAAATTAAACATAAAAAGTAACCTTTCTTTTAGAAATACATAATAAATGTATACAATTAAGTAAAAAAATCAAGCTTTGGATGGTATCGGAAAAGCCTTGACTTTCAATAAACGTTATACATGAAAAATATATACATATACGAAACGATTACTCTTAAAAATTATAATTTCAAACATACACATACCTCTTGTTCCCCATAATAAGTTTGAATAGCTTGGGCACAAGTGACTTGAGCATCGAGCTTCTGGGGGCGCACAAACGAAGCGCAATCGGGGGCGGAGGACGAGCACTCGAAGTATCGGTAGTTTTCCAGGGCCCCGTCATGCTTCCCTTGACCGGGTTCGTCCCACTCGAGGCCACACCACTCGCCGGCTCGCCCCCGCAACTGTCCCACCCACCTCACGGTGGCGAAGCGCCCCCCGCAGCGGACGCGCGCCCCCACGGGGTCTCCACCCCCCGAGCAACTCGCCGCCAGATCGGGGGCGCCGTGCTGCACCATTTCGGGCTGCGTTTTTGTTAGTTTTGCGACTTTTGAGATGAAAAAGCGGACGGTAAAGTCCGCACGGAGGCGTATGTCAAACTGACAGTTCAGGCGTATGGGGTTATAAGATCATGAATTTTGTCCATTGATCTTAATGAGCAGATGTTTGTTTTTTCACGTTTTTTGAATGTGTTAGGTTTGTTTTTAAAGTTGTATTTAATTAAAAATGGTATAAATTTTTGATTATTTTGATTTTGTGGATTAATAAAAATTTATTTCAAACTAATAATTTCATTTAATGTAGGATATCGAATAATAAATATGCATTCTAGTCATTTTAATATTGTAATAACAAAAAAATCAACAAATATCTAGCCGATCAAATATCTAAAATAAATGCAAATCAAATATCTAAAATTTAGTAAATAAATGCATTAATACATACATAATACATACTTGTATATGCTACTGCATTAATAATTGCCTTCCTAATATAATATTAGCGTTTATGATTTTGTTATCAGTAATACGTTAATATCGATCCAGTATCAACCACAGTGTGGTTTTCAGGTTTCAGTTCCCATTTCTCCAATTATAATTTGAATTAAAGTTGTATTAAAAAATACTGACAATGAGATAAGTTGCAGTTATCATTAAAAAAATATATATCATTTTATTCCGCATATTTTAATTATTAATAGTGCTAAAGTAGAACGCGATAAATTATTATCCGCTGTTATCAAATATAAACAACCGGACGTTTCTTATCTACTTTTTTAAATGAAAATACAAATAAACTGACAGCTTACATATTTTATCGTTCATAATTTTGCATCCCAATCCTATCAATTATGCTATTTTTGTACTGAACCATGTTTCTCAATATTATATTGAAAAATATAATGGAAACGAAAAAACTTTGATTATTTTTCAAAATTAGAAGAAAACGATAAGGAATGCATTATATATTTTTTTAATTATCATATCATCGATCAAACAAGTTGTGTATTTTTAAAAAATATTCATTTAATTTGTCATATGATTTGAAACGCAATATTAAAATATATTAAGTAATGCACCAGTGTTTGACCATCAGTGGCGTAGTGGAGCCGAAACGGCATTCCGGTGCTTTTTTTCTAACCGGAACTCACTCCATTATTTTTCTAAATATACCGAAGAAAATTGGTAAATTGATAGTTTGATGGTGATACAGTTTGATTGACTAACAATAAAATTTCTCCTACGGCGCCATTTTTGCTTTACTTCTACAATTGCTTGTTGTAGAAATATTGATAAATTAACCAAAGAAAAAAGTCCTGTAAGTAGAAATTAAGTAAATTGATAAATTTAAGTGATACAGTTTGATCGAGTAAAATATTTGAAAAAATTTTCACCTGCGGCGCCTTTTTGACTTGTAATACATGGTTCTAGACATTTACCCCCACCCCAGGTCTAAATGTCTAAAATTTAAATCATTATTACATAGCTATTTAAAAACAATAATTTTGAAAACAACTGCATTGGGACGGAGGGAATTTTAATCTATATTTTTTTCAACGCACATTTAAATCGTACCCTCTACAATTTAAACAACGAAAATCGATCGAATAATAGCAATTCCCACAAAATCCGTCGAGTTTTCAAACCGAAAGTTCGATTCGACTCGAATTCCCCACATTAAAAAAAAAACATCGAAAAGCTCGACGCGAAAAAGCTCCTCGACAACATCCC
>JAOXNN020000029.1:852406-863435 GCA_028571205.2 Hydropsyche betteni | reverse complement strand
CAGTATATATATATAAATTATAAATTATTAATAAATTATATAAATGAAAATATTTAAGGGATAGTCTTGTAATAATGAAAATGTATTGCATTAAGTATTTATTCTACATTTTAAGTGATAGGAGTAAATTTTTTTTAAATGAAAAACTACTTTTCTCATATGTATGTATGTGTTTTAAATATATTAATGAAAGAAAATATGTATTAATGTAACTTGTTCATTTTATTTTTCATTACTTACTCGTTTTTCATCTTGTGTGCTATTTTGACTTTTGTATTCGATTTTTTTATCTTGTCGGTATAGAAGTTTCTAATGATTTTATTCTTGAATGATTGAAGGAAATGAACGTATCGTAATTGCATTAACAGTCATGTATAACGTATCAGTTTTAATTTTGATTTATTTCCAATGCAAAATACGAAATGAAGCAGTTGTAGCGTTTTTTTTTTTACTTTCAAAATGCTTCCATGTTGTAAATAAAATATAAAAATATTTAAAAATCAAACCTTGTTATAATTTTATTCACCCTGAAATATTCCAATATAATAATGGAGACTGGGGATACAAAAAAACACATCTAGAATCGAGATTGATATTTTTTATTTAAAATGAAAACATCAAAAACCAGAATATATAATTTTAAAGTACTTGATTAACAGTAAATAGATGTAATTTCATATATAAGTATAATTAAATACTTCACAAATACAAAGAGTTGTACAGTTAAAATGTTTCAAATACTATTTTTAAAAATGTAACACATACTTCCGATAAATACTTATATATCCATAAATGTATCCAATATCAAAAAAAGGGTCATTTTGAAACACACAAAAGGAGTTATATATGCATACATATATATAATATATTAACTAATAGCTTTTCATGGTAAGTGAGCATCGTCGTAAAGAAACAATAGCTCGTACTCGCTTTACAAAATTTACCTGTACAGTAATAATTACATGGCACCATATTTTTTAAAATTTATCGTTTTAGTCTAACATTTTTAAGTCATAGTCGCACATCAGCTCTATATATAAAAAAAGATCCATCGACCGAAAAATAGGATAGTGAGATTTGAATATGATTACGAAAATAAATAATGTTTGAAACGTTATGTACACTCGGCGAAACTGAAAGCGACGATTCCGCCGATAAATGGCAAGCGTTGAAAAATTGGAGGAAAGTCAAATGTCATGAATGCTTCTTAGAGTTTGCGATGAACGAACGTAAACATCGAATTAATCAGTTCAGATCACGTTTGGTCATTTTCATATATCACAATGAACCATTAAATCTATATTAAATACTTTATAATGGTTTGAATGAGATTTTTTTTAAATAATACAATCTTCGAAAATAAACAAAGCGAATATAGAAAACCAATAGATTGCTTATCACATTTACAATTTTCCTAATATTTAATTTTATACTAAAAAATAATTCTATGACAGTTTCGTTGCGTTTTCAAAACGTAAAAAAAAGAAATATTGCACCAATATAAACACTATTGCAAAAAAGTAAAGTATTATAAAAAATATAGATCTATCACTTACGGAGGCTGTATTTTTAATAAAGAGCAAAGCATTGATCATATAACATCGACGCATAGCAAAAACTTGTGATTTCAATATAAAAAAACATTACAAATAAAAAAAATATACAAATTCTTAGAACAGGTATTCTAAATTTGCAAATAAAAACAGATTATACATGCAATACGATATTTTTGAAACTATATTAATATTTAAACTACAATTTTTACTCTAATTTTTTCCTCCAAAATAGACATGTATAATTGATCTTGGGTCATAATGAAAAAAAAATCAATAAACCCCCGTTTCAGATATTTCCCGCATTGAAAACCATCACGACATTTACACAACTTTAAGATATCTTCCAACGTAATCTCATAAAGTATGGACGGGCATAATTGATTTTTTACAGAGTTGATTACTCCAAAAATTTTCATACATTTAATAATCAAAATTGTGTGTAAAGCCGTTACAGTTTTTCATGACCATCGTAACCGAAACACTTAACCTACAAATGTTTTTGTGCATTGAATTTAATTACAATAACAGAGCCAAGCTCTTTTGATTAAATTTGGAAAGTTTTGATTGCATTATCACTGAAATTTATGGGCGACAGTTTTTGTTCTGTCAAACATGGAATTCCGCAAGACTTCAGCGCTATATCCTGAATCAAAATATATATAAACAAACTAAATCCTATGTTCGAATTTGAGAATTATAACGTGAGCACGAACTAGTTCGTTAAACCGCAAGCTTTTGACATCGAAATAATGGAAAAACTTCCTACGCTAGACTGGGTAAAAAAATTGAACATTTACACACGCATGCAAAACTGGAATAGACTATGATTATAAATAACTATGATTATTTCCATATAAAAACGAGCACCATTTCATTATATAATTTCGACGTTTCAAGTACAACATACGTTTTGCGCATTCACTTCGCCCGAACCGTAATAAGTATTTGGCGCACTCAAAAACTGATTAGATTCTCGTCCCGGGACTGAAAAGTCGCACCGAATGAGTTCGAAGTGAAAAGTCGTGTCAACCCCTTACCATATATTTTTTTAGATTTATATTCTGATTATCTTTTCTACATAAGTTTTAACGATTGTATAATTTGATAGAGAATAAAATGAAGATCGGATAAATCTTTGATGGTAAGAGGTTAAAATTAATGACATTCAAAACTAAACAATTATCTCTAAATATATAGATACATGTAGAGAAAATCATAGGAATTGCATTGAAAAAATGGTCGTAAAATATAATATATGACTATTTTTGAAATAGTAATTTTAACAAATAAGAATTTCGGTATACCAATGTCAAAATGGTTAATATAAGATTCCAAAAATAACAGCATTCAAAAATTAATTTTGATTTTGATCTGCGAAAGGAATGTTGTTAATTTCAAACATTTTAAAAAAATATTACAATAACCAGATAATGATGCATATAAAATATGCAAGTGATCGAAATATAACCTCTTAATATTGCACAACATTACGAGTAATGAGTATTAAATCAAACAAATCAAATGAATAAAGTATACTTTCATACAAACATTATTAATAATATAAATAAATGATGATATTTAATGAATATTTAAGCGTAATAATATATAATTTTAATGATACACAAATATAATGCGATGAATGAAATTATTTCAATCTAGATTATTTCGTATGACCAGTAATTATAATAATATAAAGCATAGGATCATCGAAATGATTGCATCGAAAACATTGCTTCGATTTATAATTCGATTTGTACATCTAGCCTTCCAGAGACCTAAATTTGAACAATAATAACGTATAAGTGTTCTCAGAATAATTTAAGATTAAGCAACGAAATATAAATATAATTTAGTACATTTAATGATTAACAACTATAATTTAATTTCAAGTATTGATTCGTACATAACTTTTGTACCAATTAAGAGAAATCTGAAGAGAAAAAAGTAAAAAAATCTCAAAAACTTAAAGCAAATATCAACATTTACAATGCTTATTGAATTTATACATCAAACCCCCCCTCTGCGATTCTCCAACTTTCATATCGAAGATAGCCAAATTCTATCATTGCAAAAAATCACAAATAATACTATTTCGACTTTCGAAAACCCCAAAATATAATCAGAAACATTTCAGCGAAATACTTAATATCATAAAATTCAAACTACTTAGCACATAATAAAGAATATAAATCGTTTATCCATATCATAATTTGGCTACCCTCGATGAGCAGTTTAAAGAAAATTAAAAGCTTACGCTTGATAAATAAAGAGATCAGTCGACGGAGAGGGGTCGGAGTACGTTGCTTAAAGAGAACATATATACAAAAAACAATAATCTAAAAGTCGTTATCACTTGAGGCATCTTGGTAGAACACAGCTGGAGCGTTCCTATCCGATGTGGCTATGGACATTTTGGTTGTCGGCATCATCGGGCCGTGAAATGATTGAGATCTCAACACGGAATTGCTGCAAAGATAATCGACGCATTAATCGCGAGTTCAATGTTGATCTAAAATCACACGTATTGCAAGAAAAAGCCTGTACATTGATATAATTGGTAGTTAAGTGAAATTATGATGGTTCTAAAGAACGGCGACCAAAATTAATTCGTATAAGCAACATAAAAAAATCGTTTCGTCATCAAAGGTACGGGTGTCGATGCGTTGTGATGAAAATGTATGTTTTCATTCACAGGCAAATCAACATTAATATATTTATTATGCAATGAAAATAATGAAATACTAAAATACACAATGTGTAAATGATTCAAATTACCGATAATATGAATATTGATATAGTACAATAATCGTTAAATATTTACGTATAATATACAATAATTACACTACTTTCATAATAATATATCTATATTCTATTGCTACATTTTGTTCAAATTTAATGTAGTTCTAAAATATTATCTAATTATTCAAACGATGTGATGAAAAATGTATCGAAAAATACTTGAAACTGGATCGTTTACAACAATTATTTCCAGGTCATATTAAAAATCATAAATGAGTTACTCCAAAACATAGAACAGAAAATTAATCAAAATTATATCAGACATAAGGCTTTCAATAAGAAATAAAGGTTAAAAGAAGTATAACAATCAGATATACAGGCATATACAATTTGTATTATAGAAAAAATGTAGCGTTCTTGGTAGAGCTGTAAAAGTTTTGCATAAAAACAAATCCAAGGGCGATAGCGGTGATGTAGTGATGGTGATACATAATTTGTGATAACAATGGTGTGCACTAGCACCTTCATTTTAACGATTCAATCAAACTTACAGCCAGTCGTCTCTGTACAGCTGAGTCGTGTGGAAACAGGTCGCGCTATCTACGAGCCCTCAAATTGTCCTGACGGTGTCACAGTCTGGACAGCCAAGAACATTCAAATAAATCTTTTGATACACTCGCACATGATGCATTTCAACATTGACTATACTGTTGTTTTTTTTTTGCAATAATATACACTCATAAATATGATAATTACAATGTAGGGATTAGCGTTTGTTATCGAATGATTTCTCTTTATATCTCGACAATTGGAATCAAGTCGTACCTTGGACTTTTAGTGCTGACCGGCTTCACTTTGGCTTGAGCTGCGGATTTTCTGGGATCGTATGACGCTCTTCTCTTCCACTTTTCAAGCTCTTTAGTCTTTTGTTCTGCAGAATTGCAATATTAATACGATTAAATATATCACGTTATTTTGCAATGAATCTTTAAAATGATATTACCTTGCTCTAATTGCTTAGCTGTGATCTTTTTCGATTGTTTATGTTCAGACGAAGGAAGAATTCCGACATATGTCTTAGACGGATCTCTTCTGAGAAAGTTTTTAGTGGTTGACTCACTATTTTTGAAACGGCTTATATCCAAATAACGCGGTTGAATAGGCTTTTTGGAGTTTAAGGCATCTTTCGTACCGGAACAAGTGGACGAAGACATCGAAAAATCACCACTGTGCCTATATTTTATATACAGAACATTTAGAATATTCAATAATTTTTCACATATTTTAAATTTTGATATGATTTACCTCTGTTGCGGAGGAACTGATCTACTTTTGACTCTATGCACGACATTCGTGATAGGTTCTGTTTCAGATTCTTCATCAGAATCGGATAATCTTTCATTGTTGCCTCTTTCGTCGCTATACACAGAAGAATTACGCCTAGAACCGCTACCATTCGTAGTTGAATTAGTTGTTGTGTCGCTATCTAATACTATTGTTCGTCTTCTATCGAGTTCTATTAATGAGTCTGAATCACCGAGTTTGCTATCGGTGATTAAATAAGTTCGCCGTTTGTCTGCTAGTATTTTTTTTTGGTCATTCGGATTAACCTAAAAGTGAAAAGATGATTTAAAACATAATTCTATATAAATTCATGAAATGCTGGAAGCCGATTAAACCTGAAGCTTAGCTATATAATCAGTTGATAATTTTACTTTGCTATTTTGAACAGGTTGCGTTCTTCTCGTCACGTCTGGTACGTTTAGTGTTTTAGCCAGTATTTCCGGATTGATATCTGCTGCAGAAATCCTGAAAATTAAATATGTATATTTATTATAGGGAACACGTTTTGTTAATCGGGTAATTAGCAAGTTTAAAGTACATTTTCAAAATTGGCACGTTCGTTGATCCATCGGCAGGTAAAGTGCATATCAATCTGTCTTCAAAATCATCAGTATCGGAACTACCCTCTATTTGATTCTGATCTAATGAATAAATTTGTTCGTCAATTGGCGTACCAGTACAATTGAAAGATTTTGACCGATGTACGGGGGATGAATTACTAGAAAATAAAAATATATATTTGAGATTTATCATTGAAGTTAATTATATTAATATTGATTTAATTACCTAGGAGAACTTATATCTTCAATTTTGGTTGCAGAATTGTTAACAATATCGCTCAATTTGACTTTTCCTGCAACAGCTTTATTTTTTTTACCCTCTTGTGCGGCTTTCATAGGATCATATGATGCTCGTTTTTTCCAATTTGTAAATTCTATTTCTTTTGAGGTAACTGTTGGATTTGGTTTATTTTTTTTAGATGCTATAAAAATATTAAAGTATTAAAAATTATAAAATGAAACTATACATAAATTAAAAAAAAACATTTAGACATACTCTTATCGCTAAGCTTTGGTGTAAGTTCTTTAGCGACCGAAGTTGATCTGGTCAATCTAGACAGAACATTTTGCTTGGACGTATCAGACATTTTCTTATTTTTCTGATTTTTATTCGTATTCGAAACAGAAACCTGACAAACGTCAGGTCTAACATCCGTCATTCTTCCAACAGGCCCTATACTTCTCGAATCTCTAGACTGTGAACGGGCCGGCCTTTTGATTTGTTCGGTCGGGAATTTTCTTTTCATTTCCGGCGTACTGGGACACCTCGGCGAATTGTTATGTTGGACTCTTGCGTCGGGCGATTCCAAACGAGCTCTCCGAAGAACAAAAGCCCTATTATATCTAGCCCCTGCCAACAGATCATTCCCTGTCTTACGCATACTTCTTCTATCATAATCCGAATAAAAACCGCCGGTCGACAAGTTATCGGAGTCTTCAGACATACAGTCTATTTCAGGTGTATTGTTTCTAGCTGCGAATTCGCATGAAGTTTGCATCAATCGATCCTGAGGACGGTGACAGAAATTTCTCGATTTTCCAGCCGAAGATACCCTCGCTATGGGAGACCCTAACGAATAAATATTGTTGTTTTTGTTCACTACATTGAACGAACTAGATCGTCTTATAGGTGAACCTTGACTATCCTGTTTAGGAGTTATTCTTTGAGATTTATTAGGCATATTATGAGAACTATGAGTGGCATAAGTATCGCTGAGACCTCGATGATGGCTCAATTTAACCGTGTTAAGCCTTTGGTTGCTAGGAGACAGTACGTTTCTAGCTGTTGAATCAATCAGATGTTTCTGTCCGCTCGAGGATTTTCTGTGCGTCCTGTCTCCCAAATCGTCAAATACATTATTAGTATTACATTTGAGATTTAAACTTTGAGTCATATTGGCATTATTGAAATCGTCTTCTAATTGATCGGGATCGTTGAAATATTCATGGACGTTTCTACCATCAAAACTGTTATGTCTCATATGAGAACGGTTACCACCGACGTTTTCGATGTGTAACCTTCCGACTAGAACGTCTTCGTTGTTCACGAGAGATTTTTTATGACTAGGAACGTATCCCCCGTTCGGGGATAGATTGGGATCAGTGTCTAGAGATTTCGACGTGCCCAAATTGGACAGAAGCAACCTAGTGGCTGAAGGAAGACCGTGAGTGCCGGTTACGAGGTAATTTCCAGGATTTCTCAACGGGGAGTTTTCGGCTGAATAGTTTTTCCTATATAAGCGGTAGTTTAAAGAGTTAGATCTGTTGAGTTGAGACACGGGGAGTTTGGAAGAGTTGAGCTTTTCTTGGAAAAGGTTTTGAGATATTTCCAAATTCGACAGCGGAGTTGATTTAGCGTTTTGAAGTTTAGCTTGTAAATTTGAGATAACATTCTGGGTGCTTTGAAGATATGATTCGGTATCGGGTGTAGACGTCAAAATGTCCTGAAACAAAAAATAATAAAAATTAAATGTGATTTGTATATATTTTGGTAATGATATTGGAAATATCACGCTATTTTATTTTCACGGTATACAATTGTATCAAAAAATTCTGAAAACACTCTCAATTCAATTTTAAACATGATAGTGATGCACACCCTTATTTTCGTAGAAACGAATTTCATCTACAAAATTTTGCATATAGAGTGAAGCGAAAAAGACACCCTGAAAGACATTTAATTTGAATAACACAAAAAATGAAACTAAAATATTTTCAGTGCACTATTTTTTCAAATATCAATGAAAATAACTTCATTGAAATTATCTATCTTAAAACTACAAATTTTCGGAAATATAACAAACGGATTTTAACTAGAATTATTTATGAACTACAATCATTCGAAGAATGAACCTTTTTACCCATTTTTTATTATAAACATACATTATAATATAATATATCGTATGTAAAATATTATATGAAACGAGAATTTCGCGTGCAACAAACGCCGTGCCTTCTCTGAGGTGTGGCTCTCCACAGAAACGATTAATTATAATATCATCACACTTTTGGCATAACCATACGAAGAAAATATATTCTATTTTAAATATATTAATTTAAATATAATTTTTTTTAATCTATGTATAACGTTTTTCATTTTAAACTATGTACAGTAGAACCTTGATTAATTAGATCGATCAAAAAGAAATAATAACTCCCGAAAATAGTAGAATTTACGATTTTTTTTTTTACAAAATACGCATCTGATAATGTATGCAAAAATATATTGATTTAGTTTATCTGTTAATTGGTGTTGGTAATTGTGATTTTAGCATTTGTGGGGCTCCGCAGTAAATAGTGCTAAGCGACATTTATCGCTTTTGGAGATATTAAAAAAAACAGTTTACATGCATTTAGATGCAAATAAAACTAGGAGTAACTCGACATAGTACTGTCTTTTTTTGAGAGAATGTGGAATTATTTATAAATTTCTGTAGTAACAGTACTAATTTTTCTAGGAAATAAAAGGAACTCAATTTTATAATTTTGACGCTTAGCACTATTTACTGCCGAGCCCCTCATTTATTTTTAACGATATTCATGTTGGTCAAAAAAATATGTTATACTATCTTTATTAAAAGATAAGTTGGATATTATCAAAATGCTAAAAAGGGATGCATATGGACGTTTTTTATATAATAAAAATGGTATGGGCAATTTTTTCTTTGTCTCGATTATTCAGATTTTTCACTATAAGGACCATCGAAAGCCTTTTCTAGTCGGAATAATCGAGGTTCTACTATATAATGAAAATATTTCGAAATCCAAATTTTTGAATCATACACCTAATCATTAAGGAAAAACATTCACATTAAATCGCATTTAAAAGGCCATGCCCTTCAATGGACGTCACAGGATACACACAATGACGAATTTACATTTACATTTTCGAGAACATAAAAGCAAACGATCCACAGCAAACATTAAATAATGACTCTTAAATCATCAAATTAAAAAAAAAGCATCATCACGAGGATCCACATTCGTGACCATCCCAACAAGCCTACATATTCGATAATGAAGAAACGCACCATCATCATCATCATCATGATCATCATCGTTCCGTCCGACTTGGAGCAAATTTCACTCTGGTTCTGCCTACTTATCCACATGGCGCAAAACGCTATAGTCAAGGTCGAAGTCACTTTCTAATCATCGTCATCAGCGATGATCAGCGCTGAAACGCACCTGATGGAAATACTGGTTCGGCTGTGTGTATTTTCAGACCGTTTCGAAACGTCGGTTGTTATATATTTTACGTAGAATCTAGAATGTCTATTTTGTGTAAAAATTGAGATAGAGCTTTTGATTGTTTTGTCATGTGTTCGAATGATGAGATAAGTTTTTTTATTATTAGATTCGCAATCGTTCATGTGTTTACATGGTGGATAGATTTTACGTGCTGGTATATAAATCGAGATTGAAAGAAGATTTGCTTTTTTTACAATGTTGATATTTTTAACACTGAATGATTTTTCAGATTTCATTCCATTTGTATTGTTTGTGTTTGTATTCGTTTAGGAACGAAAAAAAATACGAATATGTAACAAGTCAATTTACAAAAAAAAAAAGTTTATTAGTCGCATCTTGTTCTCAGGAAGATTTTCCTTTGAACAAGCGAATTTCATACGTTACGACCTATTACTTTTATATTTTACAATATACAATTACAGGTAGTCCTTGACTTACAACAGAGATACGTTCCTGAACTTCGGTCGTAAGTTGAATCTGTATTATTTTTTTTTTTTGTAGTCTTACTTACTTTTATTAATACAACAATGAAATAATAAATAAATAACATTTGAAAATGATTCACTGTTTGGATCCATCATTTTAAACTTTTGTATTCCTTGATAAATTAAATTAAAAGCAGCGGCCATTTCTTTCGATGCGAATTTTTTGACGGTACAAAATTCCTCCATATTCATTTCTCACATTCGCTCAAGATTTATCATTCGATTTAAAAAAAAAAAATTAGTTAAAAAAAATTTATACTTTTTTTGGTCGCAAGTGGGAACCGTCGTAAGTTGAGGACTGCTATATCCACTACATTTAATCACGGATTTCTGTGTGCCTGTTCGAATGACGCTCGCGACTTTAAAGATACAGATATTCTAATATGTTCTTTATGCGAATACAGTTAACGTCAATAATATGATACAAGATTATAAAAAATATAGATATTTTAATATGGTCTTTTTGCGTATACAGTTAACGTCTATAATATGATGCTTATCACCTACTAACTACTGGCTTTGCCTATATGTCACAAACAAATAACAAATGAACTATTTTGATTTTATTGATTAAATATTAAATATTCAAATCGGG
>JAOXNN020000029.1:806885-852306 GCA_028571205.2 Hydropsyche betteni | reverse complement strand
CCCCCCCCCCCCCCCCCCCCCCCCCCCCCCCCCCCCCCCCCCCCCCCCCCCCCCGCAACGAAAATTTACCACTACCTATATATTTTAGCTTTTGGTGTGCCGCTGAATTCTAAGAAGAATTTTGGCGTGCCGTGGGTGAGAAAAGGTTGCGGAGCACTGTTTTACAATACCTATTGAGAATTTTGATATATTACAGACATTTATTTTAATTCACTGACCGATGAATTGAACTGAACAAACATTCCTGTAGAATTTCATCAAAAAATTCCACAGCCGATCGACGGGGGCCATCTATTATTTTTACGAACATAAATCGGCGGAACGGCACGTGAACGTCATAACGCGTTTCGGTATGGCGGCATGTAGGACATTTGACGGTACAAGGCTCGCTCTGGCAATTATAATTGGATTGATATGTTCACAAGCGATTAGCCCTGCCGTTTCCACGGACGTTCCCTGTGAACGGGAGGGGCGGGGTATGGGGGGGGTGAACGGGCAGTGGATTTGGCCGGAAAGGTGGGGGTTTTGACAAGCAAGGCTCAACGGTTTTGGCCGAACGTCCGACCGCTCGGCGGCCATGTGCGATGTTGATCCGATTTTGTGCGGAAGTGTGTTCGGTTTTTTAATTTTAATTTATATTAAAAAATAATTATAAAAAAAAGTTTGAGAAGCGTTTTCGCAAATGAATATTTCATCGTGTTACAGAGCACACAAAAGGGCCGAAAAATCTTTTCAAAATAATAAAATTGAATTTCCGCGAACATTTTCATTAATACGAGCGGAAGGATTGTTACAGAGGAAAAAATTACGCAATGAAAATTAAAAATAATGTAAATCTGAAGGGCTCCATCAAATGCGGCAACTTTTCCCCCGGCGCGTTATTTAACCTGAAAAAAGAGGGAAACACGCCGTTTCCGAGAATCACTTAGCGGCAGCGACGAAAGTTGAAAATTAAAATTAAAACCTCTTTACATTTCGGAATTAATAACACACCCCGGCCGAGGAGACGACTTTAATTACGTCGAAATTAATTTAGCGCGAGCCGCCCCTGGCCGCGGGCTGTTCGAGAAGTGCATAGGTGGCGCCGCGCGCGTTACGCGGCGCGCCGCCGAACTAATGTGCGAGTGCCGTTTTTATCTGGCGCGCAATTAACGTTTACGGGGCAATTCCCGATGGCGAGAGGGTACTGTGGTGCCTGTGTACTCAGATTTCTATGGGCGACGTGAGGCCGATGCATTTTCGGATTAGGCTACCGTCTGTGGTGGTATTTTCTATCGGTGCTTTTGTGTGGATTAAACTTTTAATCTGTTCGATGTGTTATGTAAATTAAAATTTTGTTGATTTTTGGAATCTTATCGAGATACTAGCGGATAGTACCCGGCGTTTTTCGGGACTTAAATTTCAAATCAAATTATTTTTTAAATTTAAATTCATTAAAACAAAAGCTTAAAGCAGGCCGCGTATTGTCATAATTTTTGAACGTGCAAAATTTTTTTTTTCATATATTTTTTTTTTATATTTTTTTTTTATAATATTTTTTTGCGGACCGTTCTGTTTTGGGTTTTGGGAAATATAGTCACCCCATTTTAATGATAAAAAACATTCTCAACAAAAAATACATACAAATGCCAATTTTTATGGCGATTGGTCGAACGGTGTTGCAGTGAAACGCCGTCAAACAAAAAAAAAATATATATATATATACAAACATCCATTTTTATATAAGTAGATAATATAAAAATAATTTTGATTTTGTTGTGTTTAAAGCTTGCTTTGTGTTAGTAGCATGTATGGACTGTATGTTATTGGTCATAGTATTGAATGAATTTATAAGGTGGTGTGTGCATGTGCTCAATGGTTGAATGTGAAGGTTTTCAATTGTCGTTAAGGGTAAGTGTTAAGTGGTTTGGTTAGATAATGTGTTTTTGGTCTGATATAATCGGGGAATTATGGGTTTTGGTCTTCGAGTCGTTGAGATTTGAGAAAAATGATGGAATGTTAATGGTATATCGAAAAGGCTTTGATGTTATGATGATGAAAGTATTGATAATGATATTGAAAATTTATAAAAATGATTTTGTAATTTTTTTAATAATATATGGAAAATTTGATTTTTTTTTGTGGAAAATTCATTTAAAAAATGCATTTAAAATTAAAAAATAAATTTTCGAACAAAAAAACGACGATTCTTTCGAATTTCATCAAACGTATTCATATAAAAAAAACACACAAAAGCCACAAATAAAAAAAACTAACCACAAATAATCAATCAAATACAAAAAAAACACGAACACGAAAAATATTCCAATTTCCCATCGAATTTTTCCGCATTTCGCGTTCGAACGCCCGCTCGTTTCTATTTCCAGCATTTTCAGCAGGTCACTGTTTATAAATAGAGCCCACAGGTAGGCGGGATTTTTCCCTATATTTTTCAGACAGTGGATCCTCAGGGGTGGCAGATCCGCCATATTCTGAGGCTTCACGTCCCCTAACTCTTATCTTAGGGGTGCAACACTAGAGAAGGCCGTTAGGCTGCGCGAAACGTTCGCTTTCCTGCTCTTTTTCACTTTTCACTATTTTTTTTTTGGAGTTTGGAAAACATTTTTGGCACGCACAAGTGCCGGAGTGTCTTCCGGGTCGGTTGCGGTTCAAAATTAAAAATTTACGCCGCTGAAACTTTCTTTGGGGGTCTGAAGAAATTTAGTGTTGCGTGTTTTTCGGAGTGTTTGTCGATGTGGTTTATATTATCGTGTGATTTTTTTTCGTATTCATTATCATAATGAAGCGGTGAAATTTTGCAAATTTCTATAAGCTGGATTGAAATGGTCGAAAAAAAAAATGATAATCTCATTATGGCAAACCGCGAATGAATTATTCAATAGAAAATTTCATATTTGATAACTCTATGTTACTGCGAAAGTCTGAAAATTGATAAATATTAAGTTGTATTGATATATTACAGTAAAATATTGTAAATGTTTCCATTAAAGGCTTTTATTAAAGTGTTCAAATAAATTTTAATATATAAGAATATCACTTGATCGACTATTTTTAGATGAATTTAAAATATTCTAATAATATTTATTTTTCGTAATATGTTGAAATTACATAAATTTTTATACATAATGTTGTTATATTGAGATCATATTCTTTATTAAAAATTAAAAATTTACAAGTTTTCTTCAAATAATATGGCAAACACTAAAAATAATAGGCAAAATTTCAGATTTACAAATCTTCAAACCTTCACAGTAACACTCACAAATACCAGCAGCATCAAAAACACACAATCGTAATAATTAAAACACATCTCATACATCAATCAAAATCATGAATATTAGACGCCCAACAGTCGATAATACACAGTGATCAATACTAAAAATAATCAACAACACTTTTGAATCGCAAATCTCCAAAACTTCACATCAACACGCGCAAATATCCACAGCACTAAAACCATATAACTATAACAATTAAAGTACGTCTCGTATAATAATCAAAATCATGAATATTGACGCCCAACAGTCGATAATGAACAGTTTTAGAGCGTTCGTGCGTTAATCAGATACGCCCACGTACAAGTATACGGCGGTCGTAATCCGAAGATTTGAATTATGAATTAATTAATGCGTGCATGCATAATTATACGAAAGGAAAATGGGGTGGTTTTCAGCCGGGGGGGGGTGTGAGGCTTTCGGGTCAATTTGCCTATAATCGATCAATCACAAAGTTTTGGCAGGAGTGCGTGTATTTTGCCGATCGCAAAGCCTCACCCTCGACTAACCACCGGTTCTCGAATCAAACGATGTATTTATTATTATGAATAGAGTTGATGGTTATTTTATTAGATATTAATTGTGGGTTTGATCGATCGATGGTTTGCTTTGTATTGGAATTGTTTCTTGTTCGAAAATTTTATCTGATCGTATTTAATTATTGCGTTGTTTGAGATTTTTATGTGTGTTCGAACTTGTAAAATCATGAAATTTTCAAATGTATTTTCAAGAGGGAAATTCAACGGAAAACTGTCTCAGCCTTTTGAGAATATCGGTCGTATAATGTAATTAAATGTTCGATGTAGTAACGTGTGTTTAGAAGCGCGTTGACTTCCCATTTAGACGTATTATTATCACTGTGTAATAATAGGTTTATCTAATTAGCAAGCTTCGGCAATAACGAATCTCGAAATTAAGTATGTTACGCTATGCGATATGGTTAACACACGTTTCACGCATTAATAATACAATGTGTATCAGAAATTTTGAAAATATTCACGTACGAAATGATCCGATCTGTGCTGATATTATAATTTTTTATTGCCGATATGATAAATGTGACATTTATATATTATCATTCATAAATGAAGTATATTTAAAAATTTATTTTACATATTCGTTACAGGGAAAAGGCTTGTCGAATTTTATTGTAAGTATAGATATTTTTTAGGCAACAAATTAAATGGTCAGAATTTTAATCATGTTTTGGTCAGGATTTTATAACGGAGCGGTCAGAATAAAATTAGGTTAGGTTAGGTTAGGGTTATTAATATTATTCCGACCATTTAATATAAATGCTGACAAACCCAGTTAAAATTCTGACCATTCAATATTTATTCTGATCGATATATTCTGACCAATTGATTTTGACCGTTTATTTTACATTCTGAACAATGTCAAATGAATTCTGATAAATGGGATAAAAATTATGACCAAAATCGTATTTACATTCTAACCATTTAAATATTATAGAAGCTATTTTTAAAATCATAAATGCTCATAACGAAGTGATACGGAAAAGTCAATTAGCGAAATTTATCGTGCTCTTTGAGAATTAATTAATTAATTTTAAGCATGATATTATAGACGTTAAGTATATACGCATAAATACCATATTAGAATAATTTTCAACAATTTTACAGTACATATTTAAAAAAAAAAGATATTGACTCAAGTGGACGTTGACGCCGAGGTTTCGTTGCTCGTTTTGCGAGCGAAACGAACCGGGCTCGAATCCCGGCCGGGTAACTGCGATTTTTCAATTCTAAAAAATGATCGAATCGACGTGTCATTTTAAAATCGCGCGCGTCATCAAACAGACACACAGACGAACGAACGAACACACAGAAATCCGCTACTATATATAGGGGATGTAGCAATTTTACAAACGAAGCGCAGCATATACAAAAATTATACCAGAAGCCATTCGTCGGACGAGTCATCTTTTCAAGCGCCGGAATAAACACTCAAAACTTTCCCAAAATGAAAATTTTTCAGAAAACTCTCCAAAACTCCCAACGAATTTCCGACACACTGCGTACAGCAACAAACCGATTTACTTTAATTGAATCAGCCTTCCGTTGCGTCTCCTTAAGGCGAGCGTAATTTCCCCGACTTTAAACAAACACAGCGGAAGCCAATTACGATACTTTTGCGACATTTGCGCAAACGTCCCAAGGACCCCGCCCTCGGACCAAGGACCTCGAGGATTGTCGAAAAACGGCATTATTATTAGATGGATGTCGAAGACGGTTCCGGGGCTCCATTCTTCGCCACGCTCAGTCGCTTCATTTGGGTTACCGTGGCGACGGGTTTCGCCAAATTAGCCACGGGTTGTCGTGTAGCTGGAGCTACAGACACCCTGATCCGATGGGATGTGAACAAAGGGGATGTGGGTGATGTGTTTTGTGGTGTGGTGTAATTTTTTGGACGGTTTTCGCGGTGGATTCGTCGCTAGATTAGTTCTTAGTATGTTGTGAGTTTTTTTTGAATTATTTGTGTGCGAATTTGCTTATCGTTGTGAAATCGTTTTTGTTTATCTTTTATGAAAATATTGAAGTTTTTATAATAAAATTTTGATATAGTGGATTTTGATATGTGATAAAATATAAAATTTATTAAAAACACCTTTTTATTGTTGCATACGTGTTTAATCCGAGGTAACGCTTGAAAAATGTCACGTTTGTAAATAATGCTATAGCTGCATACAAATCAAGTATATTCTCTACAAGAAATTGTACGTTTATTTATTTTTATTTAATATTGTTCATCTTTTAAGTTTTCATAACAATCTCATATTACAATTTAAAAAAATTTATTAAAATTTATTTTTAATCATTACAGTAAACCTCCCTATAACGTCAAAATAAATTCCACGCTATAAGGGGTTAAGGTTATTCAATTTATATGTTTTTTGAAATTTTTACGTGTTAACTGCTTGTTTCAAATGCGTTTGAAAAAAATAAAAAAATAGAATTTGAACGCACTAGAACGATATGGGGGGGGACGACGTTATAGGGGGTGGTTTACTGTACTTCATCGGCTTTGTATTGTGTAGTTTGTTTTCTTAATAAAAAAACGTATTCGAAAAATTTACCTTTATATAATATTATAAAATGGATTTTTGGCTTTAACAAACATCTCTTCACCTGCATTGGTCTGTCGTATCAAGGTTTTACTGTATTGAAAATAAACACAAAACCATGCAACGGTATGATTGTATGGTATGGTTTTATTGTTGTCTAATCAGAGTTGCTGTACGACCAATGTCGCTATACAATTATTTATATTTTTATAACATTTTTCAAACCAAACCAACCTCAAACTTTTCCAATTGATTCGTTAAATTAAAAATAGATTTTGTTTCATATTATAAAATGTTGAATTTGGAGTGTAAAATGTCTATATAAATATTTAATTCAAACAACAAACAAATTAATCTAGAATCTATAATAAATTCGATTTTTATTTAAATGAATATTATAGACAAAAAGTATCAATGATAGCTGATTATTGATATTAATTAATCAACGCAAAAATTAGTCTTGTAAAGCCACTAATTCAAAACATTGTAAACATACCTCTATTGCAACAGCGTCCCAATTAATTTCGGTCATATTTCGGTCACATGCATAAAGCGGCGGGATACGTTCATTATTAGTATTGTATCGCATTTTATAAAGCAGCTTATTATGGTCGTTTAAAAACTCAATTACGGTCCAAACAATGCAAGTTGGGGCCACATAAAGGGGTCCACGTGACGATATCGTCGAGATGAACGACTTTAATTTCGAGCTTGGAATTATGTACACAGGACACGCACATACACACAGAACGTCCTTATTAAAACTGACCGAAAGAGCGAGAACGCTACATGCGCGACACTAAAATTTTCCATTTTATGTCGCGATACAAACGTGTTAAAAATTAATTAAGGATGGGTCGAGAAAAATTTGCTGTAATGTGCAAATTTTATTCCATGGTTTGGTAACAATTCTATGAAATTTTGTTAAGTGGGTTATTTTGTTTTTATTTGTTTGTGCAAAATTTGGATGTTAATAGTTTTATTTTAATGAAAAAAATAGTTTATTGTTAAGAAATAAGTAAAAAAGTTGGTTATTCGAAAATTTCAGTATGTTATCTACTCTCGTCCCAATAGAAGAATATAGCTTTTACACTCCAAATTTAATCTGAAATCAAAATCAAATTCATCCTTTTATACATCAAATTTAACATTTTTAAATTTAAATTATAACTTTTATAAATCAAATCCAACAATCGGAAAGTATTATTAAGATCGTTAACAAAGTAATCATTGAAATAAATACAAACTATTCTTTAGTTTGACAATGACAATCACAGTTGAAGATTTTTACAATTTTTTTTCATACAAAATTAATTAAATTTTTTGATAAATAAATATGAAAATAGATTGCTTTTACAATTGAAATTCAATGTTTTAAACTAAATTCAATATATTTATGAACATTCAACATTTTATACCTCAATTGGTCGTTTTTCAGTTCAAATTCAACAAATCAACAAAAAATCAAAGTAATTAATTTCACTGAAGTGTGAAACGTCTAATTTGAAATGTAAAATGTTCAATTTGAAGTGTAAAATGTTCGATTTGAAGTGTAGAATATTCAATTTGATGTATAAAATGTTAGATTTGAAGTATATAAACGTTGAATTTAAAGTTTAAAAATTGTACAATGACTATGTACCTGCCGTTTCTTTTATATTTTCATAAAATCATAAAAAATTGAAAAATAAACATAATTCATTTGTAATGGTTGAATTCGATTCGAAAAAGGTTTTAAAATTTTGAATTTAATGTTTCAATGCTAGAATTTGATTTGTAAAACTTTGATTTGAAACCAGCACAGCAGCAGTTTTCGCAGCTTCGAAAACTAACAAATCGTCAACCGTTCGAAAAATATTCATCAAAAATTTCACAAACACCCGAAAAACCCTCGAAAAACGCCCACAGTCAAAACAGCGCACACACCACACACAACAACACATCAATTGTATCGGAAAGCCATCCGGACGCGGTTACCCATCCGTCGGATATTGTGAGCCTGTGTTCGGGATAACGTTTCATTAATTCCCAGCGGCTTATCAAACAAACAAATTGTGTCCGATTGCACTCACACAGAATGCTGTTTGCGGAGTTAAAACTGTAGTTAAGTGTGCGTGTCGCATTTTCGAATGCGGGGGAGGCTTTGCTGCCGGGACGGGATTATGTTGAGTTCGAAGGCGTTAATTTTTATGGTGCCGTTCGGGTAGGTTTTTTACGCGTTTTGGATCGGTGTTCGATAATGCGGCGTGGATTGTAAATTAATATATTTTTTGTAATCGCGTGTGTGATGTGGGAAGGCTTGGAAGTTTGGGTGGTTTTGTGTCTGTTGTATGGCAGGGTGAGGCTCTGTGAGTATGAGTGACGGTGATTTTTTTATATAGAGCATATCGGTTTTATATTTATATATAAATGTTTGTTATGGAATATTTTTTAAAGAACGAGGTTTCACGGTGAGTTTGAACGATGGGATGAGCATATAAATGGGTGGAAATATGTTGTAATTATGATCATGTTTGTTTTTTCTTGTATATCACATTGAATATTGAGAATTATCTGATGGGAAAGTACAGGTAAAAGATATTATGAGTTGATAGTAGTAGTAGATTTTATGAGTTGTAATGTGAGCGAAAAATCCTTAAAATATGTCGTTACAATTACACTGTTACTATCGCTTAGTTTACTGAAGCTTTGACCTGGAGTGATTAAATTTTCATGATATCTATTCGATTGGTATTAAAAAATATACAAAAATCCAACAATTTTTTTTCCAAATGAGCTAAGGCACTTTCGGGCTCTTTTACAATGAAAGGTTTTGAGGCAAGAGCCTCCATCGCATATGAATAAAATCTTTACCGATTCAAAAAGTCAATCAAAGAGTTTGAGTATTTAAATTTATTCTTTTATTTAATTAATGCATTCAAAATAATATGTGTACAGTAAGCTCCATTATAACACCCCCCCCCCCCCTATATCGTTCAAATGCATTTGAAACAAGCAGTCAACACTTAAAATGTCAAAAAAAAAATTAAAATTGAAAAACCTTAACCCCCTATAATATGGAATCTATCATGACGTTATAGGGGGGTTTACTGTATTGTTTTGGTATGAAAAATTATATAAATTCATCAAAAAAATAATAATTTTCAAAAATGCTAATGCCCTTACGGGATCTTTTGCATTTGGAGACTTTGAGGCAAGAGTCTTAAAGCCTATAAATAAAATTGCGACTGAGTCAAAGAATAAATTGAAAAGTTTATGTGCTTATTTCAATGAATGAATGCAGTCAAAATAATATGTGAATTATTTACACTTAAATAAATTAATAATAAAAAAATCAGAAAAATTCATTAAAATTCAACAGTGAATGGAAATTCAAAATATAAAATTTAAATAAAAAAAAAAAATTAAAGCGACACATTCTACATTTATAGACAATTTAGATATCGACAGCACCCAAGTGCATGTTACATAATGCAAGTTACTTCCCAGCGCACCGAACACATCCGAATGCACTTCGAAGTAACGCGTCGCAATTAAACACCGGCCGCAAACAAAGTTTTTAATTAACCGCGAACGGTACAAAGGTATATCGGCGAAACGGGCGAAAAAAAAAAGCAAAACCCTGCCGAAAGATAATGAATTCGCCCCCGAGCTTTGCGGGGAGCACTCCGTTTTCAGCAAGGCCTGAAACTATTCAGGGGATGAGGCCGACGGACGTGAGAGGATCTCGGGCTGCGTGATTAATGACGATGGATATTGGAAGTCGATGATGGCCGAGACTTCGGACAAGGCTCTGATACTTATAAACTGCGATGATCGTCGGATTATAATGTGGGTTTTTGTATTTTTCGACGGAGTGTCAAATTAGGGAGGTTTCAGTTCGGATGTTTTGTTGGGAAATTTGAAATTTTGTGAATAGGCAGTGTCATAGTTTGATTTTGGTAATTGAGGGGCTCGGTAGTAAATAATGGTAAGGGCCAAAATTATAAAATTGTCTTTTTTTATTTGTTTACGGTGAAAGTAATGTACCGTCCAAGTTCGTAATGGACGGTACATTAACATATAATACTTTTGATGCGCATATTCGCATGAATGTAATGCGATGCACGCGAATATTACAGAAACAACGTCTATATTCAATAAGAGCGTCAAATCAAATTATGACTTTTGATAATTATAAGAGCCGACTGTTTTTTGTCTAAATAATAAATGAAAAAATTCTTAAGGGTAATGGATTTACTAAAAAAAAAAAAAAGAATGCTATAGCAGTCAGGAAATACTTGTACAATGGAAATGATACGCCAAAAAAATCACTTCAAATAGTTTATTTTATTTAGACAAATTAGAATTTATACAATTTTTTGAGACGTGTTTGTATTCATATAAAGTTATTTTGGAACTTCTCTGGATAAAGTGGCCTTAGCCAATCGCCACGGGATTTCAACCACATTAAAAAAATCTCGAGGGTCGTTTAACGATGGCATAGATATCCAATTATCATTTTCATCATCATACATTTCCATTGTGGCCAAACTTCCTGAGACACTTGAGAAACCACCTGAAAATTGGAAAGAATAACAGCAATTATATATTTCGTAATGTTTTTAAAACACAAGAATAAATAAAAATATTTTTCTAAACACAATAAAGTAAACCACCTATAACGTCTCTCGCTTATATCGTTCAAAAGTGTTCAAATTCAAATTTTTTAATTTTTTTTCAAATGCATTTGAAGCAAGCAGTTAACACGTAAAAATGTCAAAAAAAACCCTCTACATGTATAACGTGGAATCTATCTTGACGTTATAGGGCGGTTTACTGTAATCAATAAAATATGTGAATAAAAAAAAATATATTACCAACCTACGATTACCAATTTTCCAAATAGATTTGCAGCTCCCATTCCAAATTTATTATCATTCAATGAATGGATTGTTGTCCATTTATCGAGCTTGGGGTCATATCTTTCAGCAGTATTTAATAAACTTGAATTAGATCCTCCTCCCACGGTATACAAATACTCCCCGACAACAGCCATCTAAAGACGAACACAATTTCGAGTGAAATGAGAATGAAGTATTTGGAATTAGAATGAAATAGTGAGCACTTCGGCGAAAAGCTAAATTATAGCTAAAATTTTCATTTTTTTTTTTAACTTTTTTATCATACCCCAGGAAGCTCTCGTAAAACGTTCGTGGAGGGGCGTTTTGTCCACTTATCAGTGACAGGGTTGTAGCTTTGTACATCAGAAACCCACTTTCCATCACTATATCCTCCAACAACAAAAATCTCTTCATCTAAAACTCCGACTTCGCATCTTCGTCGCCATATTGGCATTGGAGTAACTTCTTTCCATATTTTTAACACAGGGTCCCACCTGTATGTGTCATGTTATTTAGAGTTATGTAATGAAAATTAATTCGAGTACAAAATTTATTTACATTTCTACGTAAGTAAGGGATCCTCCACCATATGCACCAATCGCATATACACGCCCTTTGAATTCTAATGCTGATTGTTCAAATTTTGCATATTTCATTGGCGGCAAATTTTCCATTATACCCGAGTTCAAATCATAGCTCTGAACCTTAAATAGTATTTTTTTTTGTTTAATATAAATATTTCGATTCACGATTAATCCTAATTCATACATACCGTATTAACAGCATTAGAACTGTTATTTCTACCTCCGATCAACATTACTTTATCTTCCAGCAATACAGCAGAATATCCGAGTCTATCGCATTCCAAATTTTTTATTTTTATCCATTTCTCGTTTCTCAAATCGAATATTTCAAAAGTTTTTTTCTTATTTTTGAATTCAATAATAATAATTGTCAACTTTGTATTATTAAATAATCTTGTTAATATATTATACTTACATTTGAATGATAAGAACCAACAACCATTAAAGTACTATAAGATTCTCTAAGGCTGTTATTAATAGACTCAAAGTTATTCTTTTCCTTGTGTAGAAGAGCAGCTAAACATTTTTCATGACATATAATTGATGAATTGACAGAACAGAAGTCGTGGGATTCTGAAAGTAAAATCTAAAAGATGAATTTAGTTATGATCAAAAAACACGATATATTTACTAATGCAATTATCATAATTAAAAATTTACTCACATTTTTCGGTAAGTTCTCAAATCTGATATAACGGGACAGTACATCCAAGTATTGCATTCTTATATTGCTGTTGTGGTTTATCCACTTTTTCACAGAATTTAAAACGATTGTTTCGGATGTCACGGCAATGTCGGAATTAAGTATTTGTAAAATTTTTGAAATATAAAAATCCAAAAACTCTGGCGAACGAGAAACCTGAATCGATTATAACTGTTTTAGTATCAATAAAAAAAAAATCAAATAAATTGAAAAAAAAAAAACCTTTTCGTAATTCTGTCTGATATATTCGAATGAAATTTTCTTCAGATTTTCTTCAATTTCTGACTTAGCTGACTTCGATGATGAAATAAAGTTTGGAAAATCAATCAAGTTCGTTTCCAAATCGCCCGTTTTTGATAATTGATTGGAGGTGTCTGCCTAAAATACGAGACAAACCATTTTTCGTTTAATACCATGTTTAACAATCACATTCAAGATATTTTCAATAATCATGATTAAATATCCACCAGTAAATGAATAGTCATGATTTATTTTTTTCAATAAATTGTCACTTTTGTTCATTTTAACGGACAAATACTCAAATGAGTCACATTCAATATGAATCTGAAAATATCTGCTTTCGAGACATTTCAATTCCCGAGTCCTTCAACTTTAAGAGCAAACAGCAGCACATCTCGTCGTTTAAATTTCATATTATTTAATATTTAAAACTAGAGTGATTCGTGCTCAATAAATATTTTTTCCTATATGCACATTTTTATTAGCTATGTCTACCATGCCCGTAACAGGTCCTATATTATTCCGGAATCCATTTCTTAATTATCGCTAAAATTATAACAGCCACTAAAAAATCTTTTGAGATTTATTATAAAATAGGAAAAAAGGCATTTTATATCAAAATCACAATTGTATTGCTATTGATAATGTAATTAAATATGTTGGTTTTGTTCAAATATACATCGAAACTGTTTATGATGCATTTTCCGTGCATCGAATCACGTTTCTTTAATTTGTTATATTATATGTTTACAAAAATTTCGAATGACAATTTCAAAACCGAAACGGGTCACGCTTTTGGCTGGTGATTAATTTTATCGATCAATTTTGAAAATAATGGCGGATCAAATATCAGGAAATGTTAACGAAAAGTTCACTCACCTCTGAAATTGCTTGAATCAGGACGAAGAAAACTAGATATTTTGCCTCCATTTTGAATCAGTGTTCAGAACACTTGTGTCTAAAAATAACCTAAATGCGGCTTTTTATAGTGAAATAGATAAAAAATTGTGTGTGTAGCCGAATTATATCGTATATTTATTTAGCAACAACAATACAACAGAAAAAAAGGTTCTATCGCATTTGAAATTTTGTATTTTTTTCCATTTCTCATTTCTTAAATTGAGTATTTCGAATGCTTTCGGTAGCTGATTTTTTTATTCAAAAATATTAATTCGATGTTAAATCTGCATTATTAATATTTTGTTAATATATTATATTTTCATTGTACCTAACAGAGTAAAAATATGATCCCCTTTATTTAATCACGGATTTCTGTGAGTGTGTGTGTGTGTATCTGTTCGAATGACGATCGCGACTTTTTATAATATAGATATTCTAATATGGTCTTTATGCGTATACAGTTAATGTCTATAACGGTCGTTAACGGTGATGCTTATTACCTTCTAACTACTGGTTTTGCCTATATGTCACAAACAAATAACAAATGAACTATTTTGATTTTATTGATTAAATATTAAATATTCAAATCGGGTACACATTTCGGATTCACACAGTCGGGTTTTCATATTTTATCGTTTTCCGTTTTTCGACAAATCCACAGCCGATGTTATTAACATCAGGTCTATCACCTATATATCCCCTATCCCCTATATATAATAGCGGATTTCTGTGTGTGAGTCCTTGTGTTCGTCTGTGTGTCTGTACGATGACGCTCGCAACTTAAAAATATTACGAATTACATATAATAGATTTCGTTAATAAACGATTAAATAATATAATCGTTCCTTTGCATAGATATATTTAATTTTTATTTTATTAAGTAATAGTATGATTAACAATCAACAGCCGACGTTATCAACATCGGGCCTATATACTAGTGTACAACCGATAATAAAAATCTCGCAAAAGACTCACTAGAAGCAATCCCACTCATATAAACACCTGTTTATGAAACGATCCGTAAACCGCACGTACTTATAAACACACAATTACCGCAAACGCAATCCGATATGCGACAATCCGCCACACCGTCGTAAAATTGCATCCAATTAGACAAAGTGCGCTGCGATTTTTAGGACAGCCAGTATTTTTAGCCCGCCGGCGCTGGGCGCGTCGGTGGCCGCGCCTAAATCAAAATTGGGCACAAGTGTGGTCGATTAAATTATTAAAATTTCGCGAAGATCCATCACTTGGGTCTTAATATGTCGTTCGAGATAGAGATTTAATTATTTTAAAGATATCGGTGTTTGGTCATGAAGGGTGTATTGGGTGGTTCGAAAATGGATGTCGTGGGTTTTGATCGATTTTTTTTGATTCAAACTATTTTTTTTTTCTTTTTATTTTGATATGATAAGAAAATAAAATTTTTGATAACATTGTAACGGTTTTATCCTACAATAGATAATACTGAAAAGGAAATTATTTCTAAATAATAATTTAAGATATTGGTTAATGATTATTGATGTCGAGGCGGAAATCCAGTTGATATATACGATTATGCATCTTTTAAATAACATTTTCAAATCCACACTATTTTATTTCAAAATGATAAGAAAGAAATCAAACTTTTGATAACATTTTAAAGGTTTTATCCTACTACAGATGATAACTTCAATTAAATCAATTCTAAAGTATAATCTGTCAATTATTGATAAATTGACGTTTCAAATATTTAACGAAACTAAAATAATCTTCGAGCATTTAAATATCCATCATTATAATGAAAATTAAACGCTTTCAGTAAAAATTCTTCATGAAATACGCACACATCTTTTCCTCCTTTCACTCTCTTTAAAATAATTCAATTAAAAATTTTCCAATTAAAAAAACACTTCATAATTTCTTCGTCGATTGAAATCCAACAGAAACTACAGTAAAAATTTTGTACAAAAAAACAATCAATCGCTTTATCAAATTCTAATTCCATATTCGAACCAAAGAAACTTAAAAGCACGCCTCGTGTACAGTTTTAATTGTAGGTTGTTTTTTTTTTATTTTTCCAATGCCAGTGTCATTTCGTTTCTCATATGGTCAGCGGCCATATTCCAGTTTGGCGCCATTTGACCCGTTAACGTAACGGTCGTCACGGTACGTAATCAACGTGGCGTTGTTAACGTGAAAAAAGAACGAAATTCGCAGAACTTCGACGTTAGAACTTTCAATTATGCGATTTTTTTGGGTCCGAATTGTACGTTTTCGCGATACAGTTGCCTCTAGATTTACATAGTTTCGGCATTGGGTAAAAAATTCGATTTTCGCTAAATTTAAACATTGCCGTTATTTATATTATACATAGCTGTATATTGTTTGTTCGAGTTTTAGAAATTAGTATTTGGAGAACGTGAGTCGGATGACGTGATGCAAAAAATATTCAAAATCATTCGTGTTTATATCGATAATTAAAAAAAAAAATGCGAATACGATTAACTGGACAATGACCAACTGGACAACAGTCTGTTGGAAAAGTAAACGATAACAATAAGGAAATATGTTTATGAGAAAGTGAATGACGAACACATGACAGTTTGAAAACTTTTCTCATCGGAACACTTATGATAAACCAATTCTTGAAATTATTATCCTTTCATATACATATATATTCTTAAATCGATAATATGTTTGCAATTATTATATTAAATTCGTACATATTAAATTTTCCAATAAGCCATTGTCCATTTGACGTGTACTGAAAAAAAAAAATCGATCCGTACGTTTTCAAACAAATCTATTTATTGTATAAACATGAAACGAATACACTTTCTCAAACTTTCTTTGCTAACGGAGTAGATGGAAATCAACATTATTTCAACCTGATTTGAACCGATAACCATTTCCATCATCAGTGACAGATTCACTTCGTCGAAAGTCCGAAATGTCACAAAATTTTGGAAGCCCCTGTACAGGATCGGATTTCAAACTTAGCCCCCCTCCATTTCACATAAAATGTTAAAATTAACAAAAAAAAGTAGTACCGCAGGAGAAAATTTTTCGTTTATGTGCAATTTTCAGTCGGTTTATATGGGAGATTTAAAAAATAAATTTTGTTTTTATACAAACGAATGAATTTTCACTTAGGAAAATGATTCAAATTTTATGATAAGAAGCAGTGACGTTTTAAAACGTTTTCTCTAGAAATATGTTAAGATTCGCTTACCACCCATGAGTGTACCAACCTCTCAAACGGTGAAACGCATACATATACAAATTCAGTTATAAGTTTAAAGTTGGTAACCTGCATTCACGCACACAATCGCATCCAAATTTAGACGTTAAACGTCAGTTGATTATTTCTATACGAAATAGAACCCAAACCAACCCAACCCAACCTAACGAATGAAATTGGGTTTTGTGTTAATGGATTGATCGTGGTATTGAATACTCTAATGAAACTGCTTCGATACCTGAACAAAAATTTTTGTACGACCAACTGTCAAACTGCGAATGAGTACAGGTTCATGTACGTGTATAAACGTAATACCGGGCGCCAACTTAAAAACCAGACACGCTAATCTCTGTATGTGCAGGTGCATGTACGTGTATAAACGCGTTATGAAAAACAGTGACATATTATTGTATTAATCAATTTACAATATATAGGGAAAGCGATTATTCGCCCAACATAATTATCATATTCAGTACGTGTATAAGCGCGTTTCTCCGCTTGGGAGGTTGGTACGTTCATGGGCGATAATCCACTTTTACCAATATTTATTACTAAATTAATTTTCAGAATTCACCACCATAGCCTTATTTGCCCATGACGTCACAGACTAGGGGCCCCGAAGCGAACACTCCCACTGTCTACAGCTAAACCCCCCACTGTCCACCATCGAAAAAACAAACAAAGCACCAGAACTCAACGAAAATTAAGTGCCTCCACTATAATCGTACTACACAAAGATCGGCACGCAGATTCGCCCACACCTCCATAGCAATTTCCTTAAAAACCGAAACACCAGATAGATCATCACGGTCACGGCCACATATGGCGCACGATCGAGAGGCTCGATTTCGTCAGACCTGATCGAAAATACTCCGAAGACGATCGCCGATCATCGGAAAACCGAGGTCTGTGCATACCGCAGACTGTGAGTGGGATGATCTTCGAGGTGTGACGTCACCTCGCGGCGATGATGATGATGATGATGATGATGGTGATGGTGATGATTCATCGTCGTTGACCTTTGGGAGGCGAGTCTGCATTGTTTCGTCGCGCGATGGAGCGTTTCGGATATGTAAATAGTCGAGGAAAACGAACGATCGAAATCGGTAAAGATTGGATGTCGCTTTTCTTTGAGAATGGTCGATGAAAATTTTCGTATTGAGATTGTTGATGGTTTTATTTGTATGCAGTCTATATAAAGAACAATGCAGGACAAAGACTTTCCGACGTGTAATGGAAAGGTAGTTAGAGTTACCTTGGGATATTTTAAGTATATAAAAAAAAAAAAACTATAAGGTAACGACACCAGCGGTAGACTATCAGTAGTTGACCGTTTCTAAGAAAATTGTAAAACTAAGGTTTTTAAAGATGGTTGATTGGGACGCTGTGAGCTTATCTATCACTCTTTCCGAAAGATTATTATCTTTAAAGTTCAAAATTTTTATGTTTTTCAAAGAAATTGGTCAACTACTGATACATGGTAATGACACAAGAAATGGACCATGTACGTATAATTGACCATTCCTCAAAAAAAAAATTAAGGTTTTTAAAAATACGACTCATCTGTTGCACCCTTTCCGAAAGATTACCATCTTTAAATACCTCAATTTTTTTTTAAAAGGTCAACTACAGGTGCAGATACACCACTGGTGTCATTACCCTAAATTCCTCAAATCAATATTATAAAATCACAACAATATATCGACCACACTACTTACTACTTAACTTTAATATTTAAAACTCAAAAAATATATCTCGATGATTCATAACGCTAAAATTTTTCAACACACAAAACCAATAGATAAATACGTCATGAAAGATTGCTATACAGCAAATATATATAACAAAACAAGTTCAGTATGCGCGTAGAGTAGATCAAAAAGCACCAGACCATATCACCATTGTGTCAGCAAACGTAGGTGACGACAGGTGTGACCATTACAAGAACACCTTGCTCTAACGTACAAGTGTGATCATCAATCAATGATAGAAAACAGGAAATCCGACGATCAACTCACACTCATGACCATACAAGTGAAATTTTTATATGCAATTTCTCTTGCGTGACATATGTTACACGTTTGGTAACAAAACGAGAGAGATATCGTCGGCAATTTGTCATTTTTTTCGGAGAGAGTTTCGGTAATGAAATGGAAACTGACCGGCACTGGAGCTCGTTGGCGGACCAAAGTTCCGACTGGACTCGGTATCTTTGTCGGGCTGTTGCAAGAAGACGAGACGCTCTTCACCGGACTCGATATGCCTGCGAAAATAAAGATCTTATAATAACACGTCAATGTTTACACAATTATAAGTGCATAAACAATCGAGGTCGATGGAAATTATTGTTGTGCACGTCCGTAATTGGACATTCTAATTGAGATTTGGAATTACACGTGTGCAATTATCGTAAGGAAAGAGAATGTGAAAGTTTTTTTTTCTTATGCGTACACACATCAATTTGTCGGTTTTCAACATGGGATTTCCTTTGATTTGAATGTTTTTTTTTAATAAACGATATTTCAGTTACGTTTCGAGTGATATTTTTTGTCTGATTTCGGGTAAAAAATAAATGTTTTAAGCACAAAGGAAATCGTTCGGTGAAAAAAGACACTACTATTGCAAATGAAGAAAACAAAAACAACAAAACCATACACCATAACTAATTATGTATGTACATTATATCTACAAATGTATTCAGAGATAGCAAAGTTGACCTAGATAATAATGTTTCCAAATACAGATTTTCCAAAATCAATTAGAATTACAAATTAACTCCAAATCTCCAGATAATTATCTTGCCAAATACTATATTATACAACTATTGATATGTTTTATATATTTTAGAATGTTCAACGGACCAAAATATATGGTAAAAAATGTAATGGTCAGAATATTTTGGTCAGAATTTTAATCAAAAACGGTCAGAATAAAATAATAAATGGTCAGAATTTAATAACGAAATGGTCAGAATAGCTTAGGTTAGGTCAGGGTCCTTAATATTATTCTGACCATTTAATATAAATTCTGACAAACCCAGTTAAAATTCTGACCGATGTCAAATAAATCTGATAAATGGGATAAAAATTCTGATCAAAATCGTATTTAAATTCTGATCATTTAAATAGTATCCAAAATATATTACCCTTGGCGAATACAGAATGCCTAGGACTGATTGGAGGAAGACCAACATCGGTAGGTCCGATCGCTATCTCTTTATTATGCTTCTTAACGCTGTCCGCCCATTCTTGGATCCAACTTTTATCACCTTTGCATCGATTCAAACTCAAATGCGACAGTTTACTCACGAGGATTTGTTCCGGCGTTTTGTTCGATTTCATAAAACTATTATCACTTTCATAAAAACTGTCCTCGCACGACAACACGTTCTTCTCTTGAGAAGGCGTGAAACTGTCGTTTGTCACATTTTGCAACACGAGATTGTCCCTTTGTATATGATGAACGTACTCGTTGGAGTCGATCTGGGACTTGGTCAGACTATTCTTGCGGCAAAACTTCTCTCTGGCCACTTTGTTTTCTTCCGGTTTCGATATTTTCTGCTTCATCGAACCCAAAACTCCCGAAGCGGTGACGGACGTGAAACTTCCGATGTCCACGGAAGCTTCGGGCGTCTTCGGAGATTTCTGAAACGTCTTTTCGCTTATGTTTTTCATGCGGGATTTGATTTTGTCCAAATAGTTCTTCGCCGACTTCACCGGTTTGCCAGATTGGGGAGGTTCGTTCGATTCCGTCGGCGATTCGTAGCAGCACGATATTTCCAAAACGTTTTTGTCAGTAGACACTTTTCTGATGGGGTCGGGAATAGTTTTCGCCAGAAGCAACTCTTCTCGAATGTTGCTGACGAAGTTGGCGCTGCGAGGTTCTTTAGTTATGACTAGGTTGCACGTTACGGTTTCGTTCGCTTCTTTCGTCGGCGTTTCCGAATTTTGGATTTTATCCAAAGCCTGTCTGATAGGTTCGGCGAAATCTTCGACACAAAACGCTTCGTCTATGTTCATTTTAGCTTTTTGTTCTTCTGTGTAGTTGTCGGCTTCGATCGTGTAAGTTCCGGCTTCGCTCACCGTCGACGACGGTGATACGTCAGCGTCGTTTTCAACTACAACAGTTTGTTGATTCATAGTTAAATTTGGAGATTTTGCCGTATCGCTCTTCCGACTCGCACTGAGACCTCCAGACGAACCCCTTCGTAACGACAGCCTCGAAGGCGTCCCCGGAGTGAACTGAACGTTATCCGGAGTGAGCAAATCGAGTTCGGGACTGGAAGTATCGGCTATTAACGGCGCATCGGTTAAATTGTGATCTCTGAAATGCGGAGTACGAACGGGATACGATTGAAAGCAATCCGGACTGAGTTCCGGAGTGACTCTGTTCAAAGAAGCCGTATGCGGATGTTTTAAAGGCAAATTAAGAGATCTCCTAGACGGGAGCGTGTCGCTTCTAGACATAATACTGTCGACTATAGGACTTTTAGAATTTTTGAAATCGAAAGGTTTCGGGCGATCGTACCCCGGACTCGGTTGTTTTGTGAACGACCTATTGAGATCTTCTTGATCTGAAGAAAAATACCCTTCCGAGTGGTATCCTTGCAAGCGTCTGGGCAGCTTGGCGCTCATGGGGGGCTTCCGAGGATGGGGAGGTGTGGCCGGGGACGACGAGGGCGCAGGCCCCGCGCTTTGCCGCTGGAGCCCCGCGGACATGGAGTGCACGCGCTGATGGCGGGCCAGCGACTTCTTGACGAGGTTCTCGTACTTGTGGGTGTCGATCACCTTGCCCTCGTCCAGGTCTATGGTGAACGCCATGGGGGGCTGGGGCCGGGGGGAGGACGGGGGCGGGGGCCCGGCGGGCGAGGGGGGCGGAGGCGCGCCGCACGCCGCCGCGTCGGGCGACTGCGCCTCTTCGAACATTGCGGACGACCGATTCAGCGGTCAGCGTACATCCATAACTAACAGCGGGCGGCGCCCCACTGACAGCTAGAGAGTATTCGGATAGGTGTCGAGGTGAAAGTGCTGAAAATGTGTGTTTTTATTGTGTATGTTTTCACCGCTGGATCGAATTTTTGGTTTGGATCGAAATCTGATGTAATTTTTTTGTTTTATGGTTGTGTGCTGTGTAAATTATGTGAATTGTTAATTAAATGAAGTTTTGTATTAAATGAAATTTTAATTTTGGATAATGTGCTGTATGGTTAAGTGGATTAAGAATCGTAATGGTACTTAAATCGAAATTTTTATTCATCTCATCAATATTGTATTTGTGTTGTAATTTCAGAAATTCGAACCGTAATTTTTTTCGTTCCGTTTTTTTGTTTATGGTTTTCGCTTCAGTTCCGAGTTTTCAATAAAAATAAGTACGCTTACAAAAACCGACATTTCCAAAAAAAATTTTTAGAAAAAATAACACTTCGAAACATTCGAAATAATTTTTTTTTTTTTGCTGAACCAAAATAAAACGATGTTTTTTTATAGTTCAGTTGTGGTTCGAAGCCCTGCTAATTTAAAGATGATGATTAAGGTTATGTTTGAGTAAATTAATTCTGAGAATTGTTAGCAGTTGAGCTGTAGACAGGAATTAGTTTAAATTTGGAAACAACTGAAACTTCAATCATTACAGATGAAGTTGGGGAAGAAAAAAAGATTCTGTTTAATTATCTAATTCCGTTACCCATTCTTATATCTCTGCCATGATTATGATTTTTTTTTAAATTGTTCTCCCATAATGAGAACTATTCCAAACACCAAATTAACATTTATTCCAATAAAGATGCGTCGATTTTTACAAAAAATAATTAACATTATATGTACTTTCACTACAAAAAAGATAATTTTTATTTTATACATTTTTTTCAGATTTTATATTTGCTTGTCTGATTTTGAAATCGACCGATATCGTTACTTTATAAGATAAAAATGGTGCAGCTTAATTTTATATATATAAAACGTTTATTATTTACTAATCTGAAAATAACAAAGGCGAACGAATAAAAAAAAAAACAAATCGACCTTGCAGATTCAAATGGCCGACAAACCGCGTATTGAGACCGAAGTGTATGTCAAAAGAGCGCGTGGTCGCCATTCGCGTGGCGCTGTCACTTGCCGCATTCACCGGTACAAAATGGGCCCCCGAAACGAGATCGGCACCTTCAGCGGGGGCGGAGCCCGGTTCTGCGCCGTGTCGGGCGGAAGCGCTCGGGTCTGGTCGACCGACGAAGGGGGCGGAGGCGCCAGGGCCCCAAAACACGAGATCGTCCCGGACGCTCACCTCGCCTCGCCCCTCAGGCCCGGGGCCGTGGCGTGGCTGAGGCTCCATTCTGATGCTCAGAATACTCAGCAGGCGTCTCAGGTGATTTTATTTACTCGTCTCCACGTGATTTCAAACATAACCTCAAATTAGTTATTCAGTCATTATTGGGTTTTTTTGGTCGTTTCGATGTGTATAATGTGTTGTGTTATGAATGAATTTCATCTTACACTTGAAACTGTTGGCGCGATTTGACAGACTGTTACTTTGATTTATAACTTCTCCCATATTTAAGGTCCCAGATAGGGTTGCCGACATTTTTTCAAACTAAGCTATAAAAAATATAGTACACTTCAAACAAATATAGTATTTTACGGAAAAGGCATTTAGTTATACAAAAAGTATATTTTTTGCATTTGCATTTTTTTTTAATAAATTTTTATTTAAAATAAAAGTGACATATGCTTTATGACATTAAATTTTTACATCAAAATAATTCAAAAGCTCATTTTTAATTAATAATGTACTGCATCTGCTTCATTCTTCTCGCCACTTTGAATTCATAACCGAAAATATCCTTTCTGTGAATGCCGAAGTGGCAGGAATAGAGAGCAGAAATGAAATTATCCATTTTAAATAAATTTAGCAAGTTATTTTCAGTATTTTTTAAATTATACTGCCATTTTTGGCTTGTAGTTTTGTCCGCAAACCTTTTACTTTTACACAAATTTCATTTAATATTGTTTCAGAGTAAAGGTTTTCCATTTCAATATTCAATTAAAGATTCATTTCATTTGTATAAAATGAAAGATTTGTTTCGGTGTTGAAAATATAGTATTTTTGCATATTATATATTTCTTCAACAGTATATAGTATGCAAACCTAAAATATAGTACAATATGTTATATTATAGTACAGTTGGCAACCCTAGTCCCAGAGTGGTCCAAATCAGAAATAATATTCTTGGATTTAAATTTGTCATAGTTAATTTAAAGGTAAATGTTTAAATTATCGAATATTTTATCAAATAGAGTCCTTGACTATTAATTTTAAATAATAACCTTTTCATTATAATTTGCTTAAAGTGCACACATTTCTCAAAGAACCCAATATTGATAAAGTTAAAGAAAGATTTCAAAATCTTAACGTAAAAAATATTTTTTTCAGAAACTGCCCAAAAACAGAAAACGGAAATCTTCGTTAAACGCTAAAGAAACACAACCTGAAAATTTCGAAAGTAGTCACATCGCTTTTGGAACATCGTCTGGGAAAATCCTCATCTATTCTTTAGCTCTTGCAAAAATCGAATCAATTTTAGAAGATTCAAAAGCAGATCGTAAAGATCGAAACATAAGTTGCATTGATTGGAGTAGTCATTGTGGCTTATACAGTTGTTCTTCAGATTCGACTATAAAAGAATGGAGCATCGAAAATAACACAATAGTCAGCAAATTCAACATGAATAGCCTTCTTAAAACTCCACAATCTACAAACACTACGATTATTAGACTAGTACCTGATAAATGGGCAAGTAAAATGTTAACTCTTTTTTCATACGTGTCGATATATTTTTTTGATTTATTGTATCTTTTTTTAGAGTAATGTGAGTAAACGGAAGTTTCTATTGACCGCAGCTTGTCAGTTACATTTGTGGTGTTTAGACACGAAAACTGTTTTAAAAACTATGATAGGACATGCTAATAGTGTTTGTCATTTAGATATACTTTGTTTTCCGAGCGACAATAGATTATATGCAATTTCCGGATCCAAGTAAATTATAATACTGATATTTTGATTTCAAATTAATATATAAATATTTTTTATGTAATAAAAACATTTAATTATTCACAGGAGTGATAGAATCTTAAGTTTTTGGTCCATTAATGTGTCCAATGATGATTTGAATACAATCAACGGAAAAGATAATGATGATTCAGAAATCGAAGTCAACAAACCTAAAAAAAAAGTCTCAAGAGGATCGGTTTCTAAATCGGATTCAGAAACTATTACGAATCCATCGTGCAACTTTTTAATGGAAGACATACCACAGCAAATTTCATGCAAAGCATTAAGTAGTGGTAAAAGTACTGTTAAATTGTCGGCAGTAACCAGAAGTGGAGTCGTTCATTATTATGAATTTACTTTAAATGGGTAAATAGCTTTTTTTATATATATAAATTGCTTTTTTCGATATAATTATTTATTTGAATTTTTTTTTTAGTGTGGTTCCAAAACCTGTAAAACCTAACGTTACTCTTCAAATAGCAACGGACGATAAAGATGGATCAGTGAAACCGATACCAATCACTTGTTCTATGTTGCATGATAATTCTTTATTGTTGGGTTATACGTTAGGATTTGGTATGACGTTTGAATTTGTGGTAAAAAACTTTTTTTTAAATCATTTACAATTTTTAACGTAAAGAGTTTTTATCATATGAACATTTCAGGAACCTAATACAAACGAAAAAGTTCAAGTGATCGTTAGAGAGTGTAAAGACGGAGTCGGCTCTAAAAAAGAAAATGAAAAACAACTATCGGAAACAATCACCAAAATAAAGCGTGCAGACGAAAACGCCTCCGTTGTTTACTTATCATCAGCTTTAGGTCGAACAGATCATAGTGCTGGAACTAAACGATCTGCAGAAGGCAAAACTGTATTATATTCAATTTCATTACATTCTATGGTTGAATAAATATCATTTTTTACATTTTCTTATATAATTTATCAGATTGATGTGCCGATGGAATCACGGCTAGCTAATCTTAGTTTAGCAAGTTCTAGCAAACCTGCGACAAATAACAGAAACATGACCCAGCTCCTTGTACAAGGTTTACATTCTAAGGATAACAAGTAGGTTTTTTTTTATTAAAATTTCATGTTTTTAATTGTTTAAATTTTATAATATCTCATTAATCTTATTTTAGATTACTTCAGGCCGTTTTTGAATGCAATGATAAAGAAGTCGCTGAAAATACATTGAAAAATCTACCTATTCAATATGTGTCCCCTTTGATGGATCATATTATAGGAATGTTATCTGGAAAAACTAATAAGTATGTATAAAAATTCTTATATATTTTAATGATATGATTAATAATATAATTTTAATGCACTAGGTGTCGATCAGCTTGCCTATGGGCCGAAGCTTTATGCAAAGCAAAAAGTTCCGCACTTTTATCGTTAGGTTTTGCCGATAACGGCAAAATATCCGGATTGCGTAACGCTTTAGCTGCTCGCGTTCCTTCGCTTTCAGCTTTGCTCGGTTTAAGAGCCAGGCTCGTTCTTACTCTGCACAGAATGTCCGATTCAACAAATACTCCTATATCGCAAAACCCGCTCATAGACTATATTGGTAAACTTTTAAACGTAAATATAAATTGATATAAAATGAACCGAATGTTAATTTTGTGTTATGTTCGTTTGCAGATGCGTCGTCCGGAGACGAGATGGGCGACGATATGGACGAAGCTCTTATTAATAATGTAGAAGATGATTCTGCTTCGTGGAACGAAGAAGATGATTCAGATGATAACGAAAACGATCATGATAATTCTTCAAATGAATCCGATGAAAATATGAGTGTTAGCGATAACGGAAGCGTCGCCGGTGAATAAATTGTGATCTACTTTTGAATTATTTAAGCTTGAAAGTTTATGTGAATCTTTGCAGAAACACTTCTTATTTATAGTGACATAAAATTATGGTTTACATATGTTGTTGAATAAATTTTTTCTAAATATCGATTTTAAAACATTCAGAACGTGTTATTTGTCACTTTTGCATTTATAAGCGTAACGTAATAATCTTGTTACTCTTTTGTGGACATGAAGCGTTTTTTTTTTTTGAATAACTACAATTTTGTAGATTTGACTTTGTTGTATATTAATTTTATATTGTACATATAAAATTTCAAATTAAAAAAAATATATTTTTATAACTACTTTTATTTTTGGTAATTTTTTAGATTTTATTAAAAAAATGTTTTTTCAGTTTGAATGAATGAAAGTAATAATACAGTGATATAGAAAAAATGGGGGCCTTTGGAAGATTTCCATTTTTCTGTGTCAATCCATATAAATTGAGATTAGTGATAATATATTTTTTAAGGACATCCGTAATCATCGAGCAAATCCAACTCTTTTACTAAAGAATCATTAGTTTCGTCCTAAAAGAAAACGAGTATTTCATTGATTAAAAATATCAGAAATTTATAACTTTGATTATTGGAAATTAGGAATTATCACCAAGAATTCATCCAAGCTTTGACTTTCGTATTCTATTCCATTCATCAGCATAACAGATTTAGTGTTTGGGTTAAAAAAAACTTTAAGATTATTGGCCTTGTTTGGATGCTTTTGAATAAATTTCAAATTGTTATTGTACTTCCTATCTCTTTCATACACAAAAATATCAGAATTTCCAAATATTGTGTGCGTTGTGTTTTGTATTATGAACTTCATGTCGCCAGCTTGATCAAACACTGAAATATAATATAAGAAAAACGTTATAAATTAATTGAAACATTTTGTAATTATGCTATCACTCCGTGTTTTATCAAGTTTTAATGTTACAGATCATAAAAAAATTCATTTTGAAGATTGATGTAGTTTCTAAAATATAAGCTGCAGTTGTAATATGATCAAAATTTGAGCACGGTTTCTATTAAATACTAACCATCCTTTGATGCCTTAGGATACTCTTGATCCAATAAGTTTTCAAAGTATTTCCAAATTGTGCCATTTGCAAAAATGTACGTATATCCACGTTCGTCTTGAAATGCTGCATCCACTTTTCCTTTAACATCAGCCCAACGGTCTTCTATCAATTGTGGTCGAGTGTTTATGAGGGTGTTATTAGAAAAAGTTTTCCAATAATATTGATCTACAAACAAATAAATTAATCAAAAATCTACAATTATATAATACATAATACAATCTTTAAATAAAATTTTACTTTTAAATATGTATATGAATTGTCCATTTGCTGAATGGAAAAGAGCATCTATAGAATTCAATTGACAAAAATCGCTTTGCAGACCATACGTAGACTAAAAGATCAAATCAAATTATTTCTAATGGATTTACAGCAGGATTTAAATAAAAATTTGAAAATTGATGATACATACGTTGATTTCATTGAAAACTGGATCGTTTATAGTTAAAGCTGCCGATATATTATTGTTAGACCTTTTATAAATTGGTGACATGATTGAATCGAAACTCAAATGATCAAATCCAAGTGCATGACCTATCTGATGGATCAAAGCAGACCTCAAGTTTACCTCTTCATCGTTTTCGATGCTCCATTGTAGATCATCGTTCATGTATATCTTTCTAACGAGATTCTGAAAATTAAGTATCAAGCGAGTACGTTACAAGTATTAGAAAAACTAAGTTAATCAAGATTCATTTTTCGTTTTTGAAGATATGCTATACTTCTTGAGGGTGTGGAAATAAATTTGAAGATGATTAGATGGGTGGATTTAGAAGCATTACTTTGAATGTAACGGTTTACATATTTTAGTTTTTTCTTAAACAATAATGTGTTAAATAAGAAGAATCAACATTTCATGTTGATAAAAAGAAATACTTTAGTATTGACATATTTATATTCTGATAAAAGTAAGCTAGAACTTCCTTTAATATTTGTGAAAAGCAAACACGGATTTTCCAACTGAAAATAAATAGTATGATTGTATGAAAATATATTCCGGTAAATAAAACATTAGATAATACGGTAAATGATACGTAGCAAATAACTTGAAAAACAGGAAGTATTTCTTCTATCAACACTAGATACTAGTTTTTTAATATTTTTAAATAATTTTAGTTTTTATGTGAGCATTTTTCAATATACTTTTTTAAATATAAAATTGAAATTTCAAACTTACTGGATATGAATAAACTCCATAGGCCTTTGGCGGAATATTTAGCTCTGTGAATGACACAAATCTGTAAAATATTACATATTAATTGTGTTTTTAAAAATTTTGTCCACAAACTAAATTATAAATGATTAGTATTATCCATAAAATAGATATTTCCTTTTTGACTGAACAATAAATGCAATTAAATTTTTTCTAAATATTTTTTTACATGAACAGTAAAAATATCACTAATTGGTACCTTATTTCAATATCGCATCCAGCTTTTATAGGGTGAAATACAAAATTTAAATGTTTTCCCCAATACTGAAAAGCCTTCACTGCCTCTATATCGACATAATTCTCCTTCAAATACGCGGGGTATTTAGAAAAACAATAGGATATTTCACCACCCTGCCACTCAACTTTGTCTAAAACATAAAAAAATATATTTGATGTATTTTATAACTTTCATACATCTTAAAAAAGTTTAATTCAATGTGAACCTAAAATACATAATATTAATATATTTTTAGTTTATAAATGATGTGAATATATAAATTTGGTGATTGATAAGGAAATTTTATAATTGAAAACTACCAAAGTCTTCAGTTTTCAGATTATTGTCCTTACTGCCACATCGTGGAAGCACCATTGTGGAAATGGTTTCCCGATCCATAATTCCTGAAAAAAATCAACATTTTTATAGTTAAAAATAATAAAAACATATTGGAAGAAGTATATACAATGACACATAAAAATCTTTTTACAAATGGTGAATATTTTAAAATATTTTTTGTTTATTTCACATTACACAAAATCAAGATATTCAAAAATTTGTTTAATTCATACGTTTGCATTTATGAAATTTTGAATTGCCAATTATAACTTGTCGCAAATGTGTCGATTTTTGATCTTTCGTTTAAAATACAAATAAAATAATTGAAATATTTAATACCAGTTTCATTCAGACCCGATTCGCGCTGAAAATTGATCAATGAGTCTGTAAAAACTATATCATTGGCATTCGAAGTATTTGTAACAGCTTGTTTGTCCATGTATCCAAAAGTTTTCAGATAAATCTGGATTTTTTCCCAAATAAGTTTTATATATTATAATATATAGTATATATTACAAGTGTTACAAAGATCTCCTTAAGGCCTTAAAGAGGTGATAGATCACGTTATTTAGAACATTTTAAACCGAACATATCTTATTGTTAGTCCAAAGTATCATAGTTTTCGAGTTATATTTTAAATAGTTTTGTGTTGATATAAAAGTTTTATTCATATTTATAAATTAAATACAAATTTAAAAAACCAAAAACTAAGATTTGTCTATCATATTACTTTTCATTTTTATTATAAGTGTGCAAGATTTTGATTTTTTTCTTAAAAATCGAAATAATAAAAATAACTCAAAAACTATGATACTTTGGACTAAGATACATTTGATTTAAAATTTTCCAAATAACGTGATCCATCACCTCTTTAAAGCTTTAAAGAGACCTTTGTAACACTCTGTATGTGTGCTTAAATATAAATCAAACTTACGGTGGCGTATAGTTGAAGTTCAATTTGAGACAATGCCTGACTGATGAAAAATATTAGCAAAAAGGCTGACTTAAACATTTTACAAAAGCTTATTTATCCCTCGTCGCCTATGCCAGTCCAAATTTCGTGTGTCGAATTTTTTATCGATATCTTTCGTTTTATATGTGGGGTTTCATATAATTCAAACATCTCAAAAGTTTATAGTATGTATAATAAAACCTCAGTTTGTTCAAAAGTCCACTTATATGATGAGTAGATTTTTGAAAAGATATATAGAAAAATTGATGAATTATTTAATAAATATAATTTACAGATTGTTCACTTATTATTTTTTATTTGTTGAAGGTCCTGCTAGTTACACACAAAGTTAATTGTACTTATTATATTATGAGACTTGCTTGTACTTATAAAAAACCAATTTAATGTGAACCTGCAAACGTAACGATTTTTTCAATTTTTGTTTTGGATATCTATTTATTTGATAAATTCTTAGTAGTAATTTTCACATAAAATATATTTCAAACAAAATTGTGGTAAAAAAATCTAAAATATTTTAGAATCTTTGAAATGTTTAAACGTCGTTTATATCGGAATTGTAACCCCATTTGTTACCTGTATTACTTTGGATACTTTATATCTGAACATATACAATCAAATGACTGTTTAAAAACTGATAAAAAATACAATAATTTTTCGTTATAAAGATTAAAGAAACGATGATAAATGTCAATTTTCAAAAGTTGAAAACAAAAAAGTGATTGACTCAATATAGTTTAAGAATAAATATCCTATTATTTTGTAAAACTTTCAGTGATGAAAGTTTTGCAGAACAATTTTTATAAAAAAACTCCAACATAATTGTTGCAATCAAAGCAATTTGTAATCAAAAAAGTAATCGTTACATTGAATGAATATAACATTGAATGGAAATTTTTTGTAATAAGAAGTCTTTGATCGATTAAATTAATTGTAAATACATTGTTCTATGATGGTTCTAAAGTAAACGTTTGTTTAAATTTGTGCAGTTGATAACTAAATAAATAATAATAAAATAACAATTGAAACGATTTTTCACCATCCGTAAAATTCTCAAATTTTATGACTGTAAACAAGTTGAAGTTAACATCCTGCATTTTTATCAAATAAAATCGTTTTTTATACATCTTATTTATTCAGCTGTGAATTTTTTCATATTTGTAGTTCTTATGGATCGATACATATAAATAGTATTCTTATAATATAAATATATGCTCAATTTATTTCTATTTTAGAACTTTTGATAAATAAAACTAAAGGGTAATACAAGAGTATTTTATTTAACATTTGTTATTAATAAAATAACTACAATATAATAAGGCACCAAAAGACTCATAATATCTATTTAAAAATAAATGTACAATTGTGCATACTTCTATTGCATAATACTTTAATATAAATATAGCAAAAACTATGTATACAAAACATATATGTTTAGAAAAATATATATATTTTAAGTGTAAGTACATATAATAATGTATCGGACAACAAGTGTGTTTTATTATCGCACATCACAAACTAGCGATAATATGTTCATTGTTTTAATAATATTAAAATTTGTTATCACGGACAATTCAGTCATTAAAAACTTTCATAAATTCAATTAATAATACTCGTCAAACAATTTAAAGAGAAATTGAAAATATATTTTCAAATGTATAAAATACTTTTTGTATGACACAAAACAATTATAGTAATTCAAAAATGACTTAACAAGTTTGATTTTCGAAATAAAAATCTATGAATTACATCTAGTCAACATTTATTCATTCTCTTAAGTTATTCTTTTGATAGTGTTAAGAATTTACTTTGACAATTTTTACAATCTGGTATATTTTTTTGTAATTCAATTAATAATCTTAAAATTCAAATTTTGTATAAAAAAACACATAATAAAACTTAAATAAATAAAAATAATTTGAAATTAAGTTTACACATGTGTGATTCGGTTTATTCAGATCTAAATTTCTCATTAACTTTTTATTGTATGTAGAATTTTACATCACACATCATCAAAATCTGACTCATTACATTACATTAATGAAAAAAAAAACTTAAAATGGCCATTTGATTGAATTGCAACATATTGTTAACAACCATTCTAAGTATTTCGATACATGTTATACTTTATATTCTTATAACTGACCGTAAAACAATTAAACCTTCATAAATAACCTTATAAAACAAAAACTACAATAGAACATGATTTACTTGCCGCTGGGATTTCTCGAACTACTCTTTATAGATGTTATCGATATGTTTCCCAAAGACGGAGACAGTTTTGAGTGTGGTGATGTTTTTTGGAATGATATATTTTTATCAAGTAAATTCTCTTGACTAGCTGACTTTTGAGTTTGACTATTTAAAACTGGTATTTTGGACGGACTTACAACGGCAGACTTCTGAGGAGGCACAGGTTTCTCTGGTAACTTAATAGGTATATTACTCGGCTTGGTTAAAAGAGTCGGTTTATTTGAAGACGATACTGACGAAGCATTTTCAAGATTGCCTTTCTCGAAATTAGACTTAAGAATTTCTATTTGTGAGAGTCTCTTTTCAGAAGAAAACGACAGTTTGTTTGGTGCTGGATTTTGAGGCTCATAAGTTGCTGTTCTGAACTTTATGTGTGTGTTACGTGGTAAATCAAAATCACTATGCCTTTTAGCTTTTTGATCATCGTTCGATTCCTTTTTGTATTCTGTGGAATCCGAACTCTCAGATTTTCGTCTATCAAAATTGTCAGAATCTGTTTTTTCAATTGCTGAGAAGTCGCGCTCATTGCTCAAAAAGTCATCCATAAAACTAGCATCAATACCGGAAGTATTTTTCTCGTTGTAATAAGTGTTCTCAGCTTTGTATTTTTCAGCACCTGGAGCTCTCACTTCTATTTCTGTAATATAATCTTTAGGGGGTGAATCATGAAGTGAATAACCTGATGTTTCTTTACTATGTACATTACTTGATACGCTGAAGTTTTCTGAAGGTTTTTTGTGAGTTTCCATTTGATTTTCTTGACTAAAATCACTATTCGATTCAATCATTTTAACGATTTTAACGGCAGGTTTATTTGTATTATCATCCAAGTTATATTTGTAAGATGCTTGTGTCATTTTTATCAACGGTGTTCCATCAAAAGTCTTGTTTGATTCTTCAACGATCATTTTCGTTTCTTTTATAACCATTTCAGGATGTTTTACTGCATTATGGCCAGACATTATTAGATGAGGATTTTCTCGGAACCTCGCTAATAATTCTCTAGCTTCATCCTCAGACATGTTTGTATTCACCATCATCGTATCAGTGTTGGTGTGCATGTTATCCCCTGGTATAAGCTTCATATGTGGATTTTGTTTTTCGATGTCTGCAATTAATCTAGCGTCAATATTCGGATCATTTTCCATCTCTTCTATTCTTTTGATATCCGCTTCAGTAGGATTTTTTATCACACCAAATGTATATTGTTCAATTTCGATGGGAGTTGTAGTCGTAATAGTTACTAGTCTATTTCTGGTTTCTTCAATGTTTTGAGTCACTATTTTGTTACCATGTTCATCTTCTGTAACATTAACTGTTACTGTTTTTTGAGTCGGCAGAATTGTGCTTTCTGTATCTACTACAAAAGGTGTCGATGATGTGACCATTTCTGTAGTTCCACCATCTATAAGATATGTTTTGCTAGATGAAATCGTAGGCTGTTGATTATTGCTACCGTCTTGTAAAATATTTTTAGATTTTTGAAGTTCAGATATTATCTCATTATACAAACTTTGTTCTGTTTGAGTGATATCTGTGTTTTTAGCAGAATCACTAGTTTGTTTTTCTGCATCGGATTTAATTTCTATTGAATTTCTAAAATTTTCCACCTTGCTATGTACAGAAGGATCGCCCTCTATTGTTATTATGGATGAAGGTTGACTTCCATCTGTTGTAATGGTTACAATGTTTTCAGTGGTAGAAAAGAAATTTCTAGATTGTTGTTTATCCTGAGGAGTAGCATTCATATCGAGATTAAAATTTATTTTTGATGTTTCACTTTTTGGTAAAGTTCCGATGTTTATATTGCTCACAAAATCACTTTCTGGATATAAGTGTTCATTTTGCGCACCAAGGTCTGCTGTTAAATTCTGTTTGATTTTAAGATTAACAATATCTGGTTGATTGAGCATGGTAAATGTCGTTAAATTAGTTCTATTCTCACCACTTTTATCGCTATCGACGAAATTGATTGATCCGTGAGGGGCTCCAGTTTGGAAATTAATATTTTGTTCACCATGTTCTGGATCTACTGTTACATCAGCTCCACTCTTAACTACTGGAGTTTCTAGACTCGTCAAAACTTGATTTTGAGCAAGCAGCTTCTTCATTAAATCTGATTTAGGACGTTCAAGACTACTAACCAACGTATGTCTTGACACTTTGATATCATCTGGTATATTTGTATCATATATTAGAGTCAACTTCTCCTCCATTTTAGGTGAGAGTTTACCCGAACTAGAAATAACAGTTGGTTCTGTTTTATATGCGTCAGATACATATGCACCAATTTCAAAACTGGGTTTAGTCAAACTGTTATCTAGCGCTATTTTGCTTCTAGAAGAGATTTCTGGTTTTCTTTGACTAGTTTGTTGTTCATTTGGAATGGAATTAAAAGGTAAAGTAGTATCAGTGGTTTTGAAAACATCTGCCTTGTTGAAGTCATTAACAAAAGTTTCCATTGTTACTGTGGTTGGAACCTCCTTTGACCTAATAGTGAAAGTGTCATTGGATGTGTCGTCAATAGATTCACTCATCATTTGTCTGAACTTATTTATTTCACCATTGAGTTTCTTGCTCTTTTCATCTGATGCGGTGAATACACCATTTGTTAGTGATGTCGGATCATTAAGTTTTTCAATAGAGCTGTTCATGTCAGATGAACTTGAATGACTCGATCCAGCAATTCCCTTTTTGCTAATGATTGCATCCTCCAAGTTACCCCACTCGGTAGATTTTTTCAGTCTGTTCTTCTGAAATGTATTGAGACCATCCATTGACACATTTCCGATATTTAGACTCAAACGAGGCTCTTTTGAGTGAATTAGTATTTGGTCAACACTTTCACTCGAATCGATTGGTGCATCATCCCCATAATAATTAGGATCGAATACTGAGTTTGATTTTCGTTTTTTTGGTGTGATGTTTTTATCACTGGCTATCACTTTGGATTCTTCTGTAGATATGTCTAGACTTTGAGCCCTCTCAAGTGTACCCTGTGAAGGCTTTTTGACATTGCTTGTTTTTTCAGTTTTTTCTAACCGTGATAAATCACCCAAGCTAGATGCTTTTCTTTCGTTATCGTCAATTTCTTGGTTTTTACCCTCAGGATCATTTATTGGAGAGCTGTGAATGGTAATATCACTAGAGTTTAACGCAATTGTTGTCGGAGAATCACTACTCAGATTTGTACTGAAACTATCCTGATTTAGTGATAGCTCTGAATTAACATCAAATGTGGAACTAACATTTGATTTCGAGTCTTCAAAAAAATTGTTCATTGAATCAGATATTTCTTTTTTTGTATAGCTAATTACGTCATCTGAAGTTGTTTCATCTTGTTTTTGCAAAGTAGGTATATCTGGTCTCAATCTTTTGACGACCTTTTCGACTTTGGGTGTTGACGTGTTCATCATACCTTTATTCAAAATCATATCGTCAGATCTGTTAGTAACTGTGTGACTCTTTTCGTTCTCAATGAAATGTCCACTTCTGTCAACAAAATTGTCTGTGAAGTTCATGTCTTTTTGTTTAATGGTATCTTGAGTCACATCTGTATCATATGATGCATCTGACTCATTTGATCTGAAAGAATTAGCTTCCGGTGGCGATGGAGCTTTGCCTTTAGACTTTTTAGAATTTTTATCTAGTTTAGCTTGAGCATCTGATTTTTTAGGATCTTGTTTGGAACTTGAATCATTTGTTATCGTATCCAACTGAGGTTTTCTGTTATTTCTAGCGTACATAGCTGCTTCCATCATGTGCTGAGGTAATTCTTGTGGAATACCTTGAGCATCCCTCTTAATTCCACTAGAATTCAAATCGTCATTCCTATTGAATTCGATGTTGTTGGATGTTGTCTTATCTGAATGGTCAGATCGAGGTGGCAAAGTGACTTGTGGTGGAGTTCTAGCATTGGGTACAGGTGCAGCAGGTTTTTCCCTTCTTTTAGCAACAACTGGAGCTGTTTTTTGTTTGTGTTGAGCGTCTTCATTTTCCATTGTGGTGGTTGTTGATGGACTGAAATTTTTGTCCACCTCATCGATGCTTTTTATTTCAGCTACAATACTACCATTTTCAGTACCAGGCATTTTGACATTTTCATATTTAGGGCTCTTGCTTAGTGTTCCATCATCAGGTATATTAGGAGGAAGTACTCTAATACCGAACTTCATACCTTTTTTGGCTCCTGAATCAGATTCTCTTTTTTGCAATTCAGCCTTTTCATTTTTGACACTGTACATATCACCTCCATCTTTAATGATTACTACGTCTGGAGGTGACGAAACTCTGACGTTGAGCATTTCATTCGAGTTCTTGTTTTTAGTTCTTTCTGGTTTTGAGACAGCATCTTCTTTATTCCTCATTTCAACTTTCATATGTGCATCTCCCCTATTTCTAGCGTTCTTTTCATTCTCTCTTTCAAGAGTAGTCATATGAGAATTTCTTTGATCTTTAACAGCTTGTTGTTGGGCTTTGTTCCTTTCTAACGTTGTTGATGTTGTTATAATTTTATCAGTGAACATCTTCTTCAAAGAAGTATTTTTCGATTGATTGGAAGAATCTAGAGATGAGTTGTTTGGTGAACCTGGAGGTCTCGGGAAATGATGTTGTCTTGTAATCTTTTCCAACTAAAATTAATAAAACAGTTGATCATTTTCATTTATCATTTCACAATCAATGTGAATTTTAAATAAAATATACATACAGTGTTGGCATCTCCAAGAGAAACGTGTCTGATTCGTTTCGTTTTTATTATTGGATGTTTGATTTCGTTATTACCAGATTTCCAATTTTTATCAAGACTGTCATATCCGGACATTTTCTTCATTTTATCTTCCATCTACAGAAATAATTAATCAATTGAAATTTCAAATAAACGCTTAGTTGTAGATATATTTAAAAAAAAAATACCGGAAGTGTAGATCCTGGACTACGTTGTACATTTGTATTACCAGCCAAAAGTGAAGATAATCTCGACAGGACATCTTTAGCATTGGCTTGACTATGGAAAGGTGGCTGAACTTCTAATTGAAGCTCATAAGGACTAGCGAATGAAAGAATCGAAACTGCATCTTCGTATACCATGTTTCTGAATGATATCCTTACGCTATTTATCCTATCGCCTGAAAATTAAACGGAACTCATTGAAATACAGACTACTTCATGAAATAAATTGATATTTTTTTAACATACCTGTGTGAATTCGACCACTTTCATATGCTGGTCCTCCTCTGAGGACCCTGCTTACGTATATTCCATCTCGCATACTTCCAGCAACTTCAAAACCGAGACCAGTAAAATCTTTGGACCATATCGGTACCACTACACTGTTTCTGTTTTGCTAAAATACAAAAAAATCATATTTAGACTCTAAATTCTATTGTATTTATATTAAAATAAATACTCCACTCACTTCAGGGAAAGTGTCGTCAAGGAATGTCCTTCCTTCGTGGTTCTGTTGCGTCTTCTCCGGAGTGAAGGAATTCTGCTTCGGCCAACCACCAGGTCTGGGAATGGCTGCTCCTTCAGTTGGCTTAAAACCAGGATTGTCAAAGGCAAACTCGTCTTTGACATTTTCCGGGTCGTTGGTCAGGACCAGGTTCTTGTCTGCGAAAGAAAAACGGACGGAAATTAGATAATTCCGATCGGTTCGAAAGATGACCTCTTTCGGAGGTACCTCTAAATAAGGAATACGACGGTTTAGTCTCAAGGCTTTCGAAGAGTCATTATGTGACAATGAGTTATTGAATGCACGCCGATTGGGTTTTGTACGATTATGGTTTGTTGTGACTGATGAGTCAAAAAACTGAAAAGGATTGGTGTACGCTGAAGAATGCTAAATGTGTTGGAATTGAATTTTGAAGCGAGGCAGATCGAAAGAGAAAATTATAATACTAACGATCAATTAAATGATCACAATTGCAATAATATCGATTTGATATTGGTAGAAAATTTAACGAGGGATTCAAATCGGTGTAATTGTAAGTCCTTCATCCTATTTAAGTTTCATTTGAGCGAAATTAAGTCAGATTAGGTTAGGTTAGGTTGAGTTACTCGACATAGCCTAACTAATATCCTGTTTAAATTCATGTTGACGATTCATGATTTATTCAAAAATAATTGATATAGAAAACCGTACGCTAATTTAATACAGCATTTATATGATAAATCGTATAACGCTTTCTATAGTTAATCCTTTTACGAACTACCAATTGTTCCTTATTTAAATATAGTCGTAAGAACACTGTTTGTCGACCTATTACACGATTCGTCACGGAAATATTAATCCCGTTTGCGATACCGTAAAATATAGAAATCATCGGTGAATATGGTGATCGGGAACACGACCATTTTTGACAACGATAATGTGATAACGATAATGTGTTTTAAAAATGTGCTATGAATTTCGACGAAAACAATAGCTTTTATTTTATAATTGCAGCGGTAATTCGCCTGTACGAGATCCACATCTATAATTATTTAATTTCAAGTGTAAATTGATGAAAATAATTAGGTACGGATCGTTAAAAAGCGTTAAAACAGAAAGAAAAGCGTTTGCCTATTCAAAGTCATAGATGGCGCTGATGGTTGACGCTAAGCGAACATTTTTCCCTTTCATCAGAAAATCGCGATAAACCATCCTTATTTCGAAACGATTCAGATCGAAATATCACAACAATAAAGAAAAAAGTGTGGCGCGATAATAAATCTCACGCGCTCAGCCCACATGCATTGATTAAGCGTAGAAAACACAAGCATGAAAAAGATGTTTATAACAAAACAGCATTTTCCAATGAAAATTTCTAAACGCGCGAGATTTGACCCAAATTCTGAGACGCGATTAATCGGCTTTTTAATTGGTTTTATTTCATAATTAATTGACTTTTTTTCGAGTTTTGCTTCCGAGTTTCGCACGCTCGTTCGTCGAACTGGAAAAAATTTCGAATTAATTTTCGTAATGTATTATAATTCGGCGTTCGAGCGAATTATCGAATTCCGCGCGAGTTTCAAACTTTAATTATAGCGTTTATTAAAATGCCGCTCATCTGTGTCAATATATCACATATCGATTGTGAAATCATGATGAAATGAGATTATGCGCAATATGTAATATTCTACAACCGAAAAAGTTCGTAAAATAATTTTGTTTTTAGATAATATCACTCTCAAGCTATTTCATTCATATTTTGTAAATTAAATACACATAAATTTCGTATACAAAAATTTACATACATACACAGGAATTCTTACATGACTAAAGAAAAGATGGATCGCATTTTATGCACGGTTGCACTTCAGGATGCAAACATTACGTGAAACTATTCATTGGAAATAACGTGTCTTATAAAATATTTTATTTACCATTTATTCTTGAATTTTTGATAGATTTCATACTGATATCTAGAGATATCAAATAAATTCTTAGAAAAATTTGAGTCATTTAAAATTTTCATTATCATCGAATATGCAGATCTAACAATAAATTAAAATGAATGTATGTGTGTGTGTTAGTTATGCATGCCTTTACCGCTTATCCAATCACAATAAAAAAAATAAATATATTGATTGTGCATCTGGAATAATTTTTATATATAATAATTAAAACCATTTTACAACTCGATGTGACGCAATTTTAAGATGTAAAGCAACGCCGGGCCCGAGTCGTCGCCAGGTACCCGAGCCCGTTGCCCGAGCAACTCCGGGTACAATCCGCCAATAAAGGAAATAATCAATCATTCATGCAAAATTACTATAAATAAAATTCTTTTATACCTTTTTAATTTAAATTCGATTAAAAATGAATATTTTGATCATAAAATCAATCAAATTAATTAAGATTATAATTTTTTCGAAGATAATATAAATGTCGAACGTTTTCGATCAAAAATAAAAATCTGTCGACATTACGAAAATGACGACAACAGCGTGCGAATGACTTCCCATTCAGAAGCAGTGCCACTCCACTTCCCACAGGTTTTATTTCTTTTTAGACTTCTTTTCAAACATTCCTGAGACGTGAGAAAGAAACATCGGAAAGGAGAGTACTAAATGCAACAACTAATAAGTTTATAAATGACCCATTTCGATCGAACACCCGACAATCAAAGGACTGAAGATCTGGTTTTATCCGAAGAGAAAAGACGAAATGCAAAAAATCAAACATACCACAAATCGAAATCGAATCATTATCCATGATGTCAGTCGATCGATTCGCACAGATCTGATGATGTCATAGATTAATGTTATTTTTTTTATAATACGTTTTTCTCGTTCTGGTTTTATACCGGTTTCGATCCGCCATTTTACATCGGTTTGGGGGTGTTGAAATTTATATTCCAAATCAAAATATCGAAAGGAAACGCAAAGAATAAAAATGATTATATACTATTTTTTCATTCGAGTATAACATTTTTAATGGGCGACTTTAGTTAGTTAGGCAAAAAATGATTTTGAAATCGAAATATTCGAGTTGAACCATTTTATCACTTCGAACCAAAACTTAAGTATGTCTGATAAAATTAAACGAGGTTAATATAAGAGATTTTATTTAAGACCATTCTATTAAATTCAGCTCTTATGAAACATCTAATGACATTGGGGAAGACTTTTAACGGATTCAACTTATCTTTCACATAAAAACGTCTGAAACTTAGTGCAAAGGCACTAAGAAGGAATTGTATTTGATGTTATATAGTCTGATGATGATGATGGTTTTCTTTTTGCAAATGACACTCGACTAGATATGCCGTTTTTACGTATGCAGAAGTGAACGTTCACTTTCGCACAGCTGTTACGTGCATTTCGCACGAATTGAGTAACGTGCATTTTCTCACACATACACATTTTGCGAAAATCGAATTCCGAATTCCGCTTGTGAGAACTCGGTCGAAGATCATAGCTGTTTCTTTATAAGGTCCGAAGATTTATGCTTTGCAAAATTTCTATTTGAAAATGTTTTGTGTGTGTAAGAAAATTGGAATTAAAAGCATTTTTTTTTAATTAGTTAAATAATTTATTATTGTAGGAACGATGTATTATGAGACTGGTGTAACAAAGATGTCTTTTTTATTTGATAGTAAAAATCAGTGTTGGATTAATCCATATAATCCGGGGAATAAAGATAAAAAAATGATATGCCGTCCAAGGAAAAATCAGTGACAAAGTGAATTTTGTTATGAAGTTCGATATAGATGTTCTTAACAAAATGGCAAAACCTCTTCGTCGATTGGAGGTGAGTATAAAATTTTATGTGAGGTCAAAGGTTATTGAAAACGGTTTTTCGTAAATATCTCGTTTTACAAAAATATTTTGAAAATCAAATTTGTAGCTGAGAGAATTTTATATAAAAAAGATATTGTAATATTTATTCGTAAGAGTGACTGTTATGGAGATAATTCGATTAACAGAATCGGTGCAACTTCATATACAGCAATATGTACAGTGATATGTACGTAGAGTTCAAAAAAAATCTAAATATTGTTTTTAATTTGTAAACAGTAACTAATTAAAAAATAATTGATATGATTATAAACATTTTGGTACCTAGTTTATGTGGTATTATTATTTCATCAACACTGTGAAATATTCACTTGTGGTTTTATAAAATTTAAAAATTCATTTAATTCAAATTTTCAAATGACATAAAATCAAAAATAGACATTTCACACAATAATACCACAAACTAAGAACAACACCACATATACACGCATTTTCGCATATTAAAACCCCTAAAACATCGCACACACACTCCATCGAATCCAACTCCCCGAAAAACTCCAAAGAACGAAAGCCAACAGATAGATAGTCCTTTACCATCTTCAAGAAGACGACGATGACGAAGATCCAAGGTCATCATCATTCCGAGTTTCCTAGAAGCCGAAGGCTGATTGGACCACAAACGCGCATTCCACACAATACCGGTCGTCAATCACACGCTCAGCTTAGCCACGAAAATGCATAAATTTTACATTTTAATGTTGCCCGCCTGTTTTTTACGACTTTTTTTTTAATTCCGATACCTCGTTGCGTCGGCCTCGCATGCGTGTCGTTTCCAAATCGCGCATTTTGGAATCGTTAAGAATTCATTCGTTGAGATTCTTAAAAAAAGAGGCTGTATACGCGTCCGATTGAACGTTTCGAGTGTTGCGAATGGAATGATACGGCGATTGTTGCATTATGGATAATTGATTGTACATATTGTATGTACGTGACTGTTCATGTTACGTGCGATCGGATATGTTCTTGTAATGCGGTAAATGTTGATAATCGATTTAGATAATCTGCAAGAATGTTGTGATGAAACGATCGTTTATATAAGTTGGAAATTGCAGTTTATCGATTCGATGTTGAACGAATGTCAAAATTCAAAAGTGAGATTCTAATGTTTACAGTTATGTTCCGATAGAGATGGATTAGATTCTTCAAAAAAGAATACTAATTTTTGCTCGAATTAGAGCAAAATTCGCAAAAGGATAGCTAATTGTTATGTCAAACACTGAAAAGTGAGGGCCACTTTGGCCTTGTGGCCCTTTGGACAAGCCTAGTCTAATATGATATATATTTCGAATTACATTTTTATAACGTATATATTCCCACCGAAACACAAATACTCTTTTTACAAAGAAAAACATTTATTTTTAAGTATTGCCCTATTTGCCTATCTTGTCGGCACTTCACTGTAATCTATAGAACAAATGACAAATATTCCAATGAACAATAATTATTTAAAACACATGCGAATCAATAATACGTGTTATTACTTACAATGTCGGATCGTGGCCGTGACATTTATTTATTTTCGGTACTTTTTCTCGGTAAATTGATACTGAGGCACCTCCGAGTTTGATTTCAAGCATTCGATTGGCTTTAAACAAAAAAACGATACGTAAATTCTTTGTGTGTTTACACGTTTTATTTGCTTCTATCTGTGAATTACTGTTTCGTTTCGAACGGTGAGTCAACGTTGAAGCACTTGTCGAAAAATGTATGTTGATGACACAAGCGCCATAATCGCAATGTTTAAGTTATTTTTTTAATTATAATTGAATAATTAGCTTGTGGAGGTACATAATTTAAAAAAAACTCGTTTTAGGATGTATATTTTTTTTGTAAATTTTATCAATGAATCGTTTAATCGAATAAATTGTTATTAAAATTAATAAAAATTATTCGTCTATGAATAATAATATCTATCAAGATTAAATTGAATGAAATTTGTATGGCGTTTTGATTCGTTAATCTTTTACAAGATTCGTATAATGGAACAATTAGTTTCACTAGTGTTTTTTTTTAAATTTCCGTATTAAAAACGGCGTGATTATTTTTTTATGTTGTTAAATACTACGTTTTCGCTGAATTTTAATGTCACTTTCAGAATGAAAGTGAGCATGCGTACGTTCTCTGTAAAATGTAAATATTTGCCTGCTGAAAAATTCAAAAAGAAACGTTTCATGAGTCGTTAAACATCGCGATAATGAAAGTCAAATGTTATTTTTGTTTTGAGCATGTTCGTTTATGAAATACAAGTATTTTTTCAAACAATATCTGAAGTTAGAAATGTGACGCGGTCAGTAGACGATATAAGCCGCTTTTTAAAAAGGTATAAATCCATTTTCAGAAAAAAATGAATTGAAATGTGTTTTGGTTAGATATTTGATTAAAATGATATCTATATCTAACTAAAATGTAGATCAAGTTATTATTTATTTCAAAAAATGAACTTTATAAAAAAAATATTCATATAATCAATCATACACCATTCGATCATTTTTATTGATATTATTCAATATTGAAATTACCTCATGAAATCCGATAATAATTTTTTACAACTATTCTCGATTTATCAAACATAAAAACGAATAAAAAAAATCAAATATAAAATTTTTTCATATTTGAAAATAATTAAAAAAAAAACCGCCGAACCAAACCGACAGTGTGATATCCCAAAAATCCCACCGGAGCAGGTCGCAAGAGATTCAACCGCGACCATGCCCCATTACACAGGAATCACACAGACAGGTGCAAGAGTCCCTTTCGAAAATCCCACCCGAAAAAAGGAAAAAGACCCGCACGGACGAGCCGGCCTTTTCCCCCGCGTGAGTCATGGTCGTATTTTGGGCGCTTTTTTTTATTATTATTTATTTTGGCTGTTTCGATTTGACAGTTGCGCAACGCCGATGAAACGCCGTGTTTATGTGAACAGGTGTTTCGATTTCATTCATATTCCGGCGAAAAGCGATCCCGTCAAGGTCGATAATTGGCTCGTTACGGCCGAAGCGTATTGGCGGGAAATCGATTTTAAACGTCACTTTTTTTTATGCGTTATTATTTTGTGTGTATTCGATCGAAATTTGTATTGGATTCAATTGCGTGTTACTTTATCGGAAATATTTTTAAAGTTAATGAAAAACTACAAGAGTATAAACAATTATATAATAATAATCAATTTTTGTCTATAGAAACGTTTATACAACTTTTAAACTTGTGACATGATCCCCTGCTTATTGGTACGCCTGACAGGGTTAGCCCTGTCGCGGGGGTTGGTTGGCAATACTACCC
>JAOXNN020000029.1:774241-798105 GCA_028571205.2 Hydropsyche betteni | reverse complement strand
ACGCTCGCGACTTTTTCGCGAATATGGTCTTTATATGCGTATACAGTTAACGTCTATAATATGATGCTTATTACCTAAGCCTCGTAATATTGATGCCTCTGGCTTTGCCTATATTCGCAATTGTGACAATAATAAATGAACTGGCTTTTTTAATTAAATATTTTGTGATTATAAAAAAATAATATTATATATGGTAATAGCACCGTTCAAATACTATAATCGTAAACTAAGCAATTAGATAATTTAAAACAATTCATACGAGCCTTTATTTATCATTATTACAAAAATGTGTGTTTAGTCGTGACTCAAAAGGGTGTAGTGAAACAAAGGGTAAATAGTTTCAAGTGATTATATTGTATTTTTTGAAAGATACAATCACATAGATACGACTCGAGTAATCGCACGGAATCACCGATAAGAGTAAAAATGAATGAATAATATTTAAACAATCTCATATTATCTAAATTACGCACTTATTTTTTTTCCAAACAAATACGCAAGTGCAATTATTCTGAAGTGTGATTACTCAAAATTTCATCATGATGTTATTGATTTTCCATGGTATTTAACTACTTATATGAATTTTTATCACAAATATTTATGTATTGATACATTCCGTGCATTTTTGAAATTGTTGTTTGTTCGATGATTCAGATTTTTATCCTTATTAGGAAAATGGGATCAATACTCAAGTAATAGTTGACTAAACATAATCATAGGATCGTCGTAACAATAACCGTAATGTACATTACTCGAAGATAATAAATAGTTTGAAAAAATGCTAGTTGTTTAAAAATTAACGATTTTATTTTAACTCAAATGAAAACGCATGACATAAAGATTAAATATTTACACAGTAACTAATCTACTAATTTTAGCCTTATCCTTAATTGCATGGTAAAATTAAATTGTTACTTAACCTTCAAACGAGTAATATATTTAATACTTTTGTTTTAAAAAAATGTAAAATATCATCAAATATAACTCATTTAGTATCAATTGTAAAACAAAACCTTTTCCTATACTACCGGAAGTTTAGAAAATATCGATAAGATAAAATTAACTAAAAGAATTGTTGAAATTTTTTATATACAAAAATTAAATTTTATCAAATATGTACATCGCATCAATAAACAAAGTTAAGCATTAATTAGCATGGTTAGTAAACGAATATGATAATCGGATACATTATTTATTTTTAAATTTTCAAACTCATTGAGAATCACATTTCTTTCACTTTGTACGATAAGAAAAAATAACTTCAAAAAGACCTTGTCCTGCATCGCACATTGTTCACATCAATATCACACATTGATAACAACTTATCCACCATATATTCATAAATAAACAAAAGGTTTATCACCCCTGGAGGTAGCCAGCAAGCGACACCTGTTCGGGCGCTCAAATCTGGCAACTTTGGTATGCGAACGAACGCGACCTGGCTGCACACACACACACACAAAAACATATTTGGAATATTCGTTTATTTATATTCCACTTTTATTGCGTGCTACGTTCTTTCTACGAGGCTCTACGAGGCGGGTGAGTTTGAATATTTTATGTAAAAATGCATTTTTGCTGTGAAAATGTCGGTGCGTCAAATGTCAAAGTCGGTCAGTTTTGTTAATTATGTTGATTTGTTTTTGTTTGGTTGTTGTCTAATCGATTTTGTATTTGTATTTTTTGGTGTGTTTTAAAGTTTATATTTTGGAAATTTTAAGTGTTTTCAATTTTAAGGCCGATGCGAAAGTGCGATGATAAAATATTTTTCGTCTTTCTCCAAACCAATGAGTAAAATCTGCATTCAAACTATTTTATTATGTGAAGGATATTTCATTTTCAATATTTTTTTAAAATTTTAGCCTAGCCAGTGAACATTCAATAACCCGTAGAAATTTTGGAAATTTTAAGTGTTTTCAATTATAAGGTCGATGTGAAAGTCCTTACGTATTTTTCATCTTTCTCCAAACCAATGAGTAAAATCTGTATACAAACTATTTTATTATGCGAAAGAAGCTTCGTTTTCAGTATTTTTTAAATTTTGTTCTAGATAATGAACATTCAACACTCATACAAATTTTTGAAATGTCTAATAAATAATATGTGTATAATATTTATAGCATTTTCACCGTACTAATTTTAATTATATAATAAGTAACTGATAAAGTTTGTGCATACATTTTTAACTAAGCAAATTTAAAAATTCCCAAAAATTTATTGATTCATTATTTTTTTTTATTAACTATTTTTTATGATATGATAAATACAAAATTTATGAATCAGTTCTATTTATTTATTTTCAATCAATTGTGCAATAAGTCTCAATAATATTGAAAATAATCATAGCCCAAACAAAAACCGCATAAATTTGTTTGTTTATAAACACATCCTTTTGTATATTCAAACATCAAACAATAATTTGAATCAATATCAAACACAATAACTCATTCACTGTTGTCCAATTCAAAATAAATACAATTGTATCAAAACAATCAAATACATGAATTACTCATGAAAATCGTCAAAAATAAAAATAAAAAACGAACTCGCAGACGCGTTATTAAAAATGAAAAAAAAGAGAATAAATAAATATCGATTTGAAAATGGAAAAAAGTCAATTTATACGTCGGAGTCTAGTTGATGTATCGATTAAACGATTACACACATACAAAAGTTCCCGGTTTCGATTCGGTCGACCCGACATACCGGTTTTTAATTGAGAAAAACATCTACGTGCGTTTTTTTGAACTCTTTTTTGTTTCCCGCTCTTTTTTGTACTCGAATGTGAGCGGGCGTGTGTGCGAGTGGGTCTCCAGTCCCAAAAGGCAGTATTCGATCCCATTTTGACTCGTGGGTCAAAATTTGGGTTGTTATTCGAAGTTGAGCGATGTGTGATGTGTTCAGGGGTTGGATGGTTGAACTGGACGTGTGTGAGTTAAGTTGAAAATGTTAGTATTCGATGTATTTATGGGATGTGAATTGAAATTTTGATTGTGATTCGAATTTGAGTAATGTGTGATGTGTTTAGGGGTTGGATGTTTGATCTCATATGTGAGTTGGATGTTTGATCTCATATCTCATAAGTTGAAGAAGGTAGTATTCCATGTGGTGAGTTTAATGGATGAGTAGTACCCATACTCACTTCACATACTCACATCGAGTACCCATTGGGTACTCGATGTGAGTATGTGAAAAGTTTAAGAAGGGTAGTATTTGGTATAATTTTGAGTTCTAAATTGAAATTTTGATCGTGATTTGTAGTTGAGTGATGTGTGATGTGTTTAGTGGATAGGTGGATGATATGGGTGTATTGTGGGTAATCGTAAAGGTTGTATACGATAATTGTAAGTTAAAGACCATTTCTTGATATTATAACTAATTACTTAAAATTAGATAAAAGACAATTGGTGCGGATAATAAATTACTATGATCGTATACTATTGGTTAAAAATAATTCGACAAGAGATGATTTTTTAGTATTCGTAAATGATTGTGGATGAAAATTTAATCCAAAATCCTCGGATTATTCCAATATTTTTTAACGATCAACTCATCGTTTTAGATATAATAGAATCTGATCAAAATATCTAACAATTAATCAGCATATATACAAGGAAAAATTACTTCCAATGACTTATAGGAAAAACCTTATTTTGAATCAGACATTATATAAACTAATGACTGAACATAACAAAAAACCCCTAACCACAACCAATAAAATTTCATACAAAACCTATCGCTTTTCGAAACCGGCGGACTCCCATGCTTAATTCCTATACGAGGAATTTTATTTATAACGCTTACACTCTCGCGTACTAATAACGTGAAGCTGCGTGAGCTTTTCTTCGGGGGTTTGGCATCCTGCGGTTATACGTATGCTATGGCGCCTCGGTACGCTTTGAAAGCTCATCTAACTTCGTAAATAACGACGACCTTTCAACGAGGCGGTGTCTCAAAACCGAAAGTTTCACAATAGGGTGGCTTCGGATGAAAAATGTCGGAATTGAATAAACTCGTCTGTACTATAATTTGGTCGTGTTTGATTGCACGTCAAACCCTCGACACTCCCCGTCATCAACATTTTAATTTCGTCGACACAATGGTCGTTGCTTACAATAAACATGAGCTTTCGACACGTGAATAAATCTACATAAGGATTCCGAATGTGAAATGCGCGTAGGAAGCCAGCGAGAACTGTCACGTATAATTTTGAGGTTATAAAAAATCCTTGAGAGCCTTATTTCAATGGTTTTCATTTGCAAAATGGAGTGAGAATTGATTTTGTGTTTAATTCGATATGGTTGAGTGCGCAACCACATATTTCCAAAATCACAAATGATGAAATTATGGTTTTAGAGACAATTCGACATCCTTTGTACTCTCTGGATCTTGCGCCATCAGGTTACCATCTTTTTAAACCATTATAAAATCGTTTAGATGGAAAATTTAAAAAAATTCAGAAGAGGTGAAAAAGAGACTTTTCGAATATTATATATTCATAAACGACACAATTTTACAACAATGGAATCAAAAAGTTGGAAAGAATATTAAACAATGATATAAATCACATTTTATATAAATAATTAATAAACAAAATTTTTATTGAAAATTTTATCTTTCTATCAAAATACGATATGGCTTTTGGCTTATGACTTCATCATTAAAAGTTCCTCATAATAATAATAACTTTTCTACAAATTATAATATAATTTTTTCATATTATTAAATACACAAACTGCTGGAAAGCTTTCCTCATCAGCCAGGAATCCGGTTGTTTTATATTATACGTGCACTTTTGATATATGTGTGTATGTATTTTTTAGGTTAACTCAATTTTGATGGTTCTGAAAAATTTATTCGAACCAGTTCTGTGACCTTGTTGTCGGGGTATTTATCCTCGTATTCGGATTCCAGGAAATTGACGATCAGCTGGTCTCTAACAGAACATCCTCCACGAGTGGGTGTAAAATATGCGCAAACATCCTGAAGATTCAATCATAAAAGAATCAAAAAATAGAAATATTCGCATACTATAAATTATTAGTGCCATCTATGCATATTTTATCATATGCAAAACAATAAAAAAACGTTCTTTTTCATTCAGAGTCAAATGTGACCTTTCACAAAATCGACTCACCAAAAACTGAAGATAATTAATTAACAACAGCCTCAATTTCAGCTCATAAAACTATAAAAATGTCTACGAATTCCCCTGATTTTGGTGTGGTTGTTCAGAATCGTCATTATTTGTGACGAAAACGATGACAATTTCGAAAATGGAGGCTCCAGTGTGGGCCACGTCTCGTTTATTTTGGGTCAGCCATAATACGTGTGCGGCTCCTCTTCCACATTTTTTTTAATTGAACCTGAAAAAAACTCGGACCTTCGGGCAATTTTGATCAGGTATGCTCAGGTGGATCAGGGCCTCCTGAATACCTTGGGAAAACTCGAATTCAAACAATTTTATAATAATCAAAACTGTACATTAGTTGCGGTTCATTATATTATTATATATAAGGGTGAGATTTGACTGTGTATCGAAAAAACATAGATTGTGCCTTAAAACGAATTATTTGTGTATAAAAATCTCGTATTGAGCATCGTTTTATTTGTAGTGTGCAACGAATTTTTTTTTTACGCATTATAAATATGAAATTAATATCAACGTCGCCAAATTAAAGTCTTCTTTCACAGATAATATAAAACAACTGTCAACGTTTCCTCGTGTTAAAATTTAAATTTTAATCACATTTTAACAATTTGATTCTATTGCGAAAGTCGTGCGATTGATATTTCACCCTGTTCACATTTACGGCATTGCGTTTATCTATATATGTTACAGTTTGAGTGTCCACTTTGTGCACGAACAAACTAGTCTGTTTATAAAACCTCAAAACAGCTCTAGTCCAATTGTTAGTGTGGTACAACAATTTATGTCGTTTTCACTCAGATAAAGCTTTTATGCTAAATATCAATAAGGTGAAAATTGGTATGTCAACTAATGATCGAGAAATACGCGTAGTGTCTACCTGTCGTGTCAATTTGAAAGAGTTTATTTTGAACACGTTTTCACAACTCAAGCTAAAACGCTGACAAGCATGATACTTAAGACGTCTGTTTTTAGTTTAGACGCAATTATGTGTAAGTAAAATTTGACAGTTGACATTTAAACTAAAGTCGATAGTTTGGGTATACCCAAACTAGTATGGGTATAAACAAACAAAAGTGAACACTTGAACTGTGACATATACATTCTAACGCACGTTTTAAGGTACAAATATTTTTTCGAACGCACACATTTCAACATTCATGCAAAATACACAATTTTTTTTTCAATACACACTAATTTTACTAAATGTTTAGGTTAAACGCCTTTATCTTATATAATGCACTTTCAAATTGTCCCCTATTATATGATAATAAGTATAATACACTAGACATATAAATATTCATATTTTTGAAACAGTTATAACACCGCCAATCCGTAAATTGATCACGGGTAATGTATAGTGTGGGATCAGTTTCGTGTTATAGGAAATCGGGTCGTTTTTGAAAATCGAAATTACCAGGTCAGAGTGGCTACGTGAGAGTGATTTGTTAGACACAATGGTCAATTTCGAAGATGAAAGACTCTCGTGTGCACATTATTCAACGTTTCCTGTTGTACGTGAACGTATGTATGTGTATATTTTTAATATTAGAAAATTATTTATTGTCGAGGCCCTGAATTCCGCGTGACAATCAGTGCTTTTCAAAAATTCGGGTTTTTCGATTGGGTGTTTTGTTGTTTTAAATTGTATGTTTGTTTGTGGTTTGAAATTATGGTTCTTATCGGATCTATAATTGACGGATTTGTTATCAATTAAGTGTTATGAATTAAAAATAAATTGATTGAAAAAATATGAGTTTTAAAAATGATAAAAATTTAATTGATCAATTCAAATTTTATTTAAAAAAATTAATCTAAATATGAAGAAAATTTCAAATTACACCGAAATTATAAAAATGTAGATATTATTCCCAGTCATATCTGATTAAAAAAACATGATTATTTAAAAAATATTTGATGTATTTAATTTTAAAAATTCAATACGATCCCCATTTTCATTCAATTCAAAATTCAAATACGAGAAAACAAAACTCTTAAAATCAATAACGACATAAAAAAAAATTATCATTGTATTAATTTCTCAAACAACAAAGACAAATTAACTCACCCGAACGAAAAGATCAAATTATTCACCATATTTTTCCATTCATTTAAATAAATTTCAATGAGCATTTGAGAAGCTGCGATATAAACAGTCGCCGGTTGAACAACAATCGGAATGCGGTGGGCGCGCCCATGCCCCTACAGGCCCAGTGGGGCCCAAGCGACATTCGCGGCCCAAACTAGGCCATTTTTAATAAAAATACAAAAATCATCACGAAACAAACCGATTTCACTATGTGAAATTCGTTGAAATCATTTCACACCATAAAAGATTCGAATTTTTATAAAAATTTATAAAAAAATGATTTTTTTTAAATTTAATAAATAAAAAAATTGCAAAATATCATTCGAATCGTCGAATTCGGCTTCAAGACGAAGAATAGAATTTATATCTAAAAATATAAGTAACTTATCGCGTGTTTGAGGTTAATTTATTACGCGCCGTCAGATTTTTCGATTCTTTATACGGTTTTAAATGACCACTTATTTTTTTCCCCGAAAGGATATTAACATTTAGCGACTTTTCTCTATAACTAGTTCTTCGACTATCGACAATCTAGAAGTCGCAAAAAAAAAATAGATGTATGCGCAAGATGTCCGACGAGCAAATTGCGTATTATGCAAAATGCGTTTTTTTGCGAACATGCGAAGGAAAATCCGTCGCAAAAAACAGACACTTCGTTCTATTGTAAAAGATTGTTTCGTTGGAAACGTATATTTTATATATGTGTGATAACGAATTTATGGTTTGATTGCTGATGTTAAGCGAGAAATTGGGAGGTCAATGGATGTATAGGGACGATCGATTTTGTGTTAAATAAAATTTGGTGATTTTCACACGTTGTTCAACGCTATGACCTTTCATGGTGATTTTTCGTACATTACTAAACAATTGACAACAAATTTGATAGTTCACTTTAACATGACTGCTATAACCTAACAAACTTCGAATGTCCCTATTGAAAGACCCTATATATGACCAGTAATAAACAATGAGCTGCCGTTAGGTGAAGTTCAAAATTTTGCCATCTCTAGAAATATAGTTTAAACTGTTTTGTTTTTTTTTTTAATAATTCTAATGTTGTAAATAGATATTTTATATTATATTTTTACGGCTTAAATTTACTACAAAATACAAATACTCTTGTTAATTTGTTCATCGAATATACTTTTATATAGAAAAATAATTTATCACTTAATTTATTTTGCCGCCTTTCAGAATTTGCCACCATCAGGCACTGCCTTATTTGCCTATCCCATCAGGATGTTAATGTATTATATATGACTATTGAGACCAATTTGAAGTTTGCAATATTTATTTATTATATTTCCTTTACTTTTTATGAAAAAACAGTTCAAATTCCTTTTGATAAATTGATAAGGCCTTTTTTGCAATATACATTATACATATTGACTATAACGTATATTGATCATCTTCATCATCATTGTCGACCCTTTTTGTGCCCACTGCAGGACAAGGTCTCCCCATCAAATATTGGGGGTCTAGGCTATATACCTTATCCGAGAACCAACCTCGTATTGATAAGGGACATGTACCATAAGAGCCAATCCGCTCATACCAGCGGAGGAGGCTCTCAAACCAACGGTACACAAGTTTATGAGCTGGACTTTTTGCTCACACACTTTCCACGAAGCAAATCGCAATGGCCACCCGGGGAGCAACGAGGTAAAGACTGAGTAAACTGCGCCCTCGCGGGCTCCTTTGTGATCGCAATGACCACCAGTTTGACAGACGAGGCAAGACCATTGTTCCTACGTGGCTTAGACCTCGGTAAAATACACGTTTTGGGTCTTTACCATTACTAAAGAGTAATTCCGAACAGTTTAATGAAATGTGAAATTTGTATAGTGGAGCGGCGCTCCAGTACGCTCCTGCCCCACGGGATTTAAGGAAGTGTAATCAAAATGGTTAGACAATTATTTTTTTAATTTTAATTTCGTATTTTTAGACGGTGCAGTTTCAACACAATTACCAGGAGCACATATGATTTAAGAAAGTATTATCAAAATGCTTGAACAATTATTTTTTTTAATTTTAATTTCGGATTCTTAGACAACGCAGTCTGAACGCAATTACCAGGAGCACGTATGACTTATAGTAGTATAATCAAAATGGTTAGACGATCAATTTTTTTAATTTTAATTCCAGATTCTTAGACGGCGCAGTTCGAACGAAATTACTAGGAGTACATGTTATTTCAGGAAGTATAATAGATATTGTTGTGTAATTATATTTTAAATTTTAATTTCGGATTTTTAGACGGTGTAAGCATATATAATAATGCGATCAATGAATGCAAAATTTAATTAATAATATTATGAAATCATTCTGCAATTACTCAAAAAACATAACTGCATAGTTTTTTTAATTGCAATAAAAAAGAATGATTAATTACATTGCACAAATCTAATTAACACATTATCAATGAAACTAATTATACACAGAACATGATAAAATCTCTTCAATACAAATTATCTATGATGTAAATTGAATTCATTGAAATAAATATAATTTGTTGATATATTTATTGATATTGCACTCGAGAAATTCGATATCGAATTGGAAAGGTGTTGAAATAAAAATCAGTGGATTATTGTATCACATTACTTGTATTCATGATTGTGATATTCATATATACTTTTGAATACAACAAATATCATGTTGATCATTACATATATACAATTATATACAAGAAAAATACTTTAACAATGCCGAAAAAATGGATGTTTCCGTTCGATCGAACGCTAACGTTTTGACATTTACAAAAAAAGCACAACTGTGAGAAAACGGACTAATCAATAAATACATATCATGATTTATATGTACATACACAAAATAGATAAAATAAAAGTTTACATGGCTATACTTTACGGCTATATTAGCGGAGGTAACAATTATACACTTATTTTTTGGATCTCCTTCATCGTCGCTCGTTTTTTCTTGTTTTAAAATTTTTATAACAGGTCCCGATTATGTCACAAAAATATTAAGTTCAAAACTTATGATTAGTTTACTTTTTTTTTTTAAGAGAATGTATCACACTGTTTGCCTGGTATACAGTAAAAACCATCATAGCGAGATCGCTAACTCAGTATTCGATCGACATAGTTAAATTGAATATTCAAAAGTGAGCATTTCAATCATTAAATTCATTGGCAAGCCTGTAATAGATATTTAAAATTAATTAAAATACATTTTTTTTTATACATTTAGAATAAAGCGAAATGTTAACCTAGTTATTATTTAGTTTAAGTCTACAAATAAATACATTGAATTCTTTAAATAACTTGCTTTATAAATTAAAAACAAATTGCTATTAATTTTGCATTGATATGATTTTAATACATTGTACAAACAATGATTCATTAAACTATGCACGAGTGTCAAAAATCACAAATCGTATTTAACCTCCGTTCTATTGAATGAACATTATCAGTATCGTTATTGAATAGATAGCGTACAAGTGCACAATTAAAAATATACAAGGCAACACACCAGTGGTCGACCAAGTACCAGTAATTGACCAATTCTCGGAAATGCGTAAAAATTAAGGTTTCTAAAGATGATAATCTTTTGGAAAAAGTGCTGTTTATTACAACTCATCTATCGCATGATTTTCGAAAGCTTATGATCTTTAAAAATTTAAATTTTTATGTTTTTCCGAGAAGTGGTCAATTACTGGTACATGGTCGACCACTGGTGTCTTTGGTTACCTTGAAAAAAATAATAATTTGTGTCATCAATTAAAAATCATATTTCAACAATGAAAAGACTTGCAATTTATTCTAATCTTAAACATGAAACGATTTGTATTGATTAATTACAAAATTTTTTCTTTTATATTGCAAAGAAAGTGAAAAGCCTCACTTTATTCAGACCCTGTATATTTCATAAGAAAATAGTACGTTTACATATATTTTCACTTTTCCTCAAAATTTTTTTTCGGAAATGCAACAAATCAAAATCATTTTATGCATGAGCAATACATAGTTCAATTTACAGGTTAAAAACGATTCTATTTTTCCCTCGACACTGCGTTATGCTAAAACCACCTTAATATATATATATAATCAATTTGAGTTTATTTTTCTCTTAGATTCTCCATGTCATCGTATGACACCAAATAGTTCTAAATAGTATATATATATAAAAGCGAAGTTAAAAACGAAAGTCAAACACTACGCCTACACATCAAAATATTACAGATATTATAAAAATACTTTGAATCGAATTAGCGTTGTGGAACAATCTGATTTCAATAGCGATATGCATATTCAAACGAAAAAAAGCCACACAAATGCGATGTTGTGATTCTCAAAATGGAACATTGAAAATTAAGCTAATAACAACTTTGACAATTGACGATTTCGGCGATAGAACCGCGGAAGTTATATTATTGAAATTCGTACACGAATAGTGCGTTAAGTTATTCGGGTGAATTATTAAAAATATGAGAGAGACATTGATTTCAATACAGAACATTTAATGATTGTCCCTTTCTAAAGGCGCGTATATTTATTAAAATTTGAAAATTAAAAAACGGTTGGTTTTTTATTTAACAATCGATATTTCGAACCATTTCCAAATATGTCGATACAATGTGTTATTTTACAACTCAATTAATATATCACCGCATTATTATTGTAAAAATCGATAATAAGAGCTGGAAATTTTCATCAGTTTATATAAGTGTAAAAAACGGTATGGAAGGATTAATTGAGCATAATTTTTAATGTTTTGTAAAATTTGATCATCTGAATCTTTATTCAGAACATCGATGAGATAAAAATAATGTTTTTTTTAAACAAGATATGATTTATCAAATGAAAAAATTATAAATATAATTCAGTTAGTTCTAAACAATACATAAACAAGTTCCAATTGATTTTTTATAATATTTATGTAGCTATCTTTACAAATATGGTATTCTAAATTTTGAATGAATATGATTATTGTTTACTAATTCATTCATACTTCAGAATTTACGAAAACCTTCTCATTAGAATCCAATTGTCAATTTGTATAGTTTTAAATTAAAATTAATTATGATTGAAATAATTGTAAATATTACACGAATGAGAAACAAAGTAGTACACTTATTTATTATTATAATTACAAATTGTAATAATGGCCTAGATATCACTATATAAGAAATTTTAATTCTCATAAATACAGAGTAGTTTTCGACAATGAATATAAGAATGTATCAGAATGATTTGAATCAATTTTGAATAAAGAAGTTTATATAATTCAAAAATTTAAGCTCGATTGAGACTGTCGACAGATTTGGACCCAATTACAAATTTATCTTCTTTTCCGAAATTCAACGTTGTGTAATTTTTTTAACAATCAATGTTCAAAACAACATCAAGGTTTTTACAAAAAATATATATATAGATATATTAAAAATACTGTAATATTTTATCATTTTTCGGATTGAAATCTGAAATGCAAATGTCGTATGAAGTCGAAGACGTGAAGAATTAGTCGATAATCGAAAAAAAAATTATCACACTTTGATCAATAAGGATATATTCTTAAATATAGTTCGTGAACTTCAGCATATTTTAATCTAATAACCGATACATCGAATTAATCACACAAAATGAGGTATTTTATACTCTACTTACTCGTTTGGAAGAACCAATGATAATCATACTTTTAACAATTTTTTCAACCGATAAATTATTCAAAAACAGGCCATTTCTATGACTTATTATTGATAATATATAGAACATGTTTTCAATAACCTTTTTGTATGTTTATAACAATTTCTAATAGTAGCAAATGGGATATGCTAACGGTTGAACAGTTATATTGTTTGAGTACGGGGCACTATGAATTTCGGTGGTTCAGAGTAAAAAAATAAACTTTAGATGCTTGTAAGTGTAAACTACAGTAGATTTATAAAAATATATTAATTTTGCATTAGATGTAGAACTATCTTAACATACAAATTGCGTTTATTGCTGTTAGCTTGGAATACTTACATAAAAAAAAACACAAAAACATGCATAAATCACTTATATCATTTAAAATTTTATGTACAAAAAATGCTTCAAGAGACATTGAAATTTCAAAAATATGTATTGTACTAAGTAGGAGTTAATGTTTTGCACGAATACTTGTCGATACCTAATTGTCGAATCAGGAAATGTAAAATAATATATATGAAAAAAACAATGATTCAAAAGGACATTTATTCATCGCCATTATTGTTTTGGCACTTGACAGTCTTTGTAGCGAACTCATGCAGAATATCGCACGCCATTTCTATATCGTTTCTAGTAATACCTAACGCTCTCACCACACTGTCTTTAGGATATCCTTCACTCACTAGCCTATTTATGTATTCGAAGTTTATATTTTCGTAAGGTACGTTGGATGCACTGTTATCGTCCAGTTTTTGACCCATGGCGTTGTGAGTCAACGGGTTTATTCGCTCTCCCCCGGACGAGTTGCAGGAAGACGACGAGTCGGAAATGCTCACGGGAGGCGGCATTTGCTGCTTCTTCATCGAAACAATCATGCCTTTGCCGTCCAAGTTGACGTTCTCGTAGTGAGCGACACACTTATCGTCTTTGTGCTTCCCATCGAAATATTGCTTGGTCATGGAATCGGGAAGTTGTTGGATCGATCTGTTTTGCATCGGTTGAATCCGCGCAACAGATTTTTGTGGCACGACGTCATCTTGTCTTATTATAGGGTTATGAATGTTTAATTCCAGTCTGGTCTCGACTATTGCGCTCGGTAAAGGTTTCATAGGTTGTTGAGACGATGTCGGTAAATGCTTGTTCAGTAACGGTTTGCTAAACATTCTTGGATCAGGAATGGAATTTACACTTTTATGCGGAGGTAGAACTTCATATCGAGTGTCTATAATGCCACTTATTGTTTCCGTCGAACCTGTTATAACAGACATCAAATTGCTTTCTCCACTTTGATTACCTAAACTCGATTTTCTCTCATTCTCTAAACTTCGGTCGGAAAAAGGAGTTGGATCCGTGACATGCCTAAAATCGAAAACAGTTCCTGAAAGAATCGTTTGATTCATCGGGAATTTCGTAAGATCTTCTGAACTCCTGCTGCTCGAAATATTCGGTCTACCTATGTCTAAGAGATTCGTAACACTTTTTTTGGGTACCGACGACTGTGACGAGTTTTGAAAAGATAAATTTATCATACTCGATGCATTACTTAACGGACTACGATTACCATTATTATGAACTCTATCAAAGTCTTCGTTCATTAAACAATTCTTTTCATCGTTATTCTGAATAGGTGGAAGATCTCGCGATTGTTTTACATTCGGCTGTACGTTGGCGACTAATTGCTGTTTTCTATGTGACGACGACGACGACGATGGAAGTGCCGGAACCGGTCTATTCACATCAGAACTTGGAGATACTGATTTCCTGGGAGGTAAAGGCGGAGCTGACAGATCCTTCAGTCTCTTTGGAGCCAGAATATTTTTGTTCGAGCTCTGATCAATGTTTTTCGAAACAGACATAGTACTGACTAGTTCACCATAAGTATTTTCTGCAGAATGGGTCACCACAGAATTTAAATTTCTAACACTAGACGACGGCATGTGTATCGAAGATTGAGGCAAACAAGCCGTCTTGTGAGCAGGTACTGCAGGTGCTTGCGATTGGAAACTCGAACTCGTCGGATGCCTACTGACTATTGGAGGCGCAGACATGAGACTCTGCCCCGGAGTCATGACTGGCATTTTATGAGCCGGTATCGACGGAGCGACGCTCGATTTGTGCGGTGGAACAATCGGTGCGCTACTCGGTGTCGGAGTCACTGATCGAGATGGATTGGATCTTCGATTTGGTCTCGGAGACGCAAGAGGGCTATGCGGCACGTCGTCCGTTCTTTGATGTTTGATAAGCGCTTGAATGGAACTCGTTGCAGCATTGAATTCCAGACAATCCTGAAATATAAATATAAATATATAAATTAATATGCGCGTATTGATAAATTCATGAAAATATATTTAGTTAGAATTACTATAATGCATTCACATAAAATTATGTGTTTATAAATCATGCTATAAAAATGATGAAAAATACTTTACCTTGTCTGTTAATGTAATAATTATTTATTTCGGCATGCAGGACAAATAAATGAGATGGATGATGTGAATAATACAATAAGTTTATGTTTAATTTGTATTAAAAAATTAATGCTTATAAAAAATGTGATTGAACATAAAATACTTTGGAAGAGCATACAAACATTGTTTATGAAAATACTATACAAACAACATTGTACAATAATTCGTGATATCAATATGAACTATATTCTTTGATGGAGAATTAATTCAAATCATAAATAATATATCTTAAATAAGTATGAGAGTAATAAATTATTCAAGAAAAACAGTCAATATATTTGAGTAATGACCGTTTTATGCAATAATAGACAGAAGTATGTGAAGGCACTTTTGATGAAATCCTAAATATGCATATAAGCTTGCAAATTCTTTATCATGAGAAATAATATAATAATGAAAATGATAGATTTAACTAAAAATTGTTTCTCTATGATAAAAAGGATTAATAAAATGGTATAATATTTGGTTTAAAAGAAAAATCAAAATAAATATCACTAAAACTATTTTAATTTAATCAAAAATAATTTCGGCTAATGATAATTATGGAAAAATAAAATAATATGCAATTCCAATTCACATTAAGTCATACTAACAAAAAACTTAAATTCATTTATTCAACCCTTCATTTTGCATTAATTGTATGTCCATTATATACAACTTTTAAAAAATTCATGTGTTGAAAATTAAAACTTACATCAAAAATACTCGATATAAAATTTAAAACAAGCCACAAAACGAAGGGTTAAGTATAATTGTCCAATATAACAATAAAATAAACTTACAGAAAGTTAATGAATAAAAAATACAATTTATGTTAAACAGTACTCATGATGATAAAAATGTAATAAGTACAAATGTGAATTAATCTCTAAATTCATTATTTTCTAAATTATCTTGTATTTCAAACGTATACTCAAAAATTTCATAATTGAAAATTCAATCAAACAATCCGTTCAAATGCTTCTAATTGTGACTATGCAAAATAAATCGCCTTTCGATAAATGTTTCAATACACTAATATTTATAAACAACTAAAATATACTACATTCATTATATCCCTAAAATGAAATTGAAAACATATATAGCATATAACAAGTGAAGCAAAATTATCAATAGACCAATTCACTAATTTGCACTTTGTTTATGTATATAAAAAAGTTCAGAAAATTATTTAAATATAAAAAAAAATAAACACAATTTTTATCAATAATCAAATGTAAAAATCTCACTTCTAATCCCTTCCAAAATTAATAAAAAAAAACTTAAACAATAAATCACTATGAATGTATATGTAAAAGAAAAAAATCACAATTTTGAAGACTATACTTTTGAAATTAAAATCAAATTCAATATTATTTAAGTGATCGGTGGTGAGACAATAATTGTACCACAACCAATGGTGATTGTGATCTTATTAAAAAGAACATCTTAAATTTAACAAATGCAGATGCTGACGATTATTTGAAAAATTTTCAGCCATGCGGCGGTAAGGGAGGAGCGTGCTGGAATGAGAAAAAAAAGATATGCAAGACAAGCCTTTACAAACAAAAAGAATGCAAACAAACATAATATGCAATATGAATGAAATAATAAATGTAACTATTACCTAATTAATGTTTTTCTGTTCATTTCTTGAATGAAATCGATTAACTTTTCAATAAAACACTGATTTCTTATGATCGAACTTTTTGCGCAATAAACACATGCATTCATTTAAATGAAAAAGTGTGTATGAAAAAAATAAGATGAAATTATGATCGAGAATGGCAAAAATTCACACATGAAGATGACGTCATGCAAAAGATGGATTAATTTTCACGAAAAAAAAACAACTACTGTGACACACTATTACAATATATAAAATTTCACTATGTAATGTTATATTATTTATGAATTACAAAAAATTTGCAATACGATTCCAAACTGAGTATATTTAATTTAACGTTAATAAACCACAATCGAAAGTACTTGCAAAACAAGTTTGAAATCGTATTGACTAGAGTTTTATTAGTTTTTCCCATTAATTTCCGAAAAAGAAACTGTACATAATTTGAATACGTTCATCGCACCATTTTACAATGATACATAATCAAATCAAACAAAACGAATCTTATCTTGAACTAATGGGACCAGGTTTTTATTCAGATTTATTTTTCCGTGCTTCAATCACAAAATAATAAATATATCCTTTTGTTAAACAAAGAAAAACAACCACACAAGATCAAAAAAGAAAGCTCAGTGCAAATACGTATACTCATTTTTTCACACAATCGACTAAAATGAAACTAAGTTACCTCAAAGTCATCAAAATCGTCGGAAAGACCATTGAAATTTGCCAGTGAAACGACATTGGAATTCTTCGGTTGTCCAGCACCAGACGAAGCGTTAGAACTGCTCGACGACGAAGACATGCCAGAAGACGACGAGTTCTCGTTGTTCATTTTAACACTTTGAGACACTCCGTTGTGCACCGGAGGAGATATCGGAAGTTGATCTATTGAACCTATATAAAAGAGGTTTATATTAATTTTACTGTTATTATAAAGATTATTTAAAAGAAAATAAAATAATATACCCCCGTCTGTGCTAATGGTGCTCGAAGATGCAGACGAATGATGTTGAGGCCGATTGCGTTGCATTTTAGAATGTTTCGGATCAAAAGCGTCAACTACGATTTGTTCAGTTCCTTTAATTTCCGCCCTACAAAATGGACATCCTTGGCCTTCAGAGTCCTAAAATTAATTGAATTATTTAGTATTCATGTCATATTATTTAATGCAAAACAAGTATTAAAACAAAAAAACACTAACTATTTGCCATGAAGTTAGACAAGGCGTACACAATAAATGCCCGCATGGTTCAATTCTAATATCTTTATCATTTTCTGCACATATTTTACACAATTGAAATGTGCTACCTGTAATCGAACAATATGATTTATAATAATCATTCATTATTCAATATTAGTAAAATTAAGAAAAAATACAAACCCATTTCGCAATACAATTCATATTGTTCTTGTGTAACGGCTATATGATCTTCACTCGGCGACTGAACAGCCGAGCTGAGGTCAGGATTTACTTCTCTACCATCAGGATATAAATAACTGAAAACGATACATCATCATATGTCAAATATTCGCATTTTAAAATTATTAAATCCCTACAATACTCACAATCCTTCTCGATATCCGTCTAATAGTGCTTGACATAAACTTTTGTTTTGAGGAATGGTTTGCAAGATTTCACCATCAGTCGTGACATAACCAATGGCCCATTGACCTAATCTCGTACACGATAATCTGTTGGACCAAATACGAATGAATAAGTTTATCATACAGTTTAAATAATGCCAGTTTGAACAAAGGTACCGACCTGAATACATATGTTCCAGCTTTGTTAATGTATTTATGTAATCTTGCTTTTACTTCGTCGTATGTGAGAAAAGCGACGTATCCAGGATGTGTCACGGCTAAAATTTGCCAATTTCGTAACAAAGTGCTCCACGGTTGGAATAACCTAAAGATACACATAAATATAGCACGTTGCGAGAATTTTATTCCAATAAAATACGTCGGAAAAATTCTTACCTAGTGAATACATCAAACTCGAAGTTTGATATGAAGTCGTTGCATGTAAGATCTATTGTTGTCTTCAATGCCATAGTTTCTAAACCCGAAGTAATCGGATGGACAGAATTCAATTCTTGTCTAAATATTTTCCAAGGTACCAGGGTGCTGAAACAATAAATCGAAATGAATATCGATCATAATAATAAAAGATCAATAAGGCTAAATTAACACAAGGAGAAAACAATATACGAGCCCGTGCAGCACAATAATAAATTGTGTGTCGTTTAATGAAAGAGAATACATGAATCATTTTGCAGAAATTCTGCAATATCTTTCTTCCATATAAAGACGTCCGTTGATTGAACCCGAGATATCAATTTCACGACAACATAAAGGAATGCAGACTCAAATAGCGACTGATAATATAATTTCATCATCTTTAGAACTTATTACTAAGAATCAAATCATATTATAAAGTGAAAATTCTTAGTACATTTTCAAGTAGGAACCTTCGATATGAAAACACATATATAATACGAGGTCTGTTATAAATGAAGGGAAACCGTCTGGACGTGGGTTCATCGACACTTATGCAATTATTAAATGGCGGGCGCCAAACATGGCAAAAGTCGGAAAACAAGTGGACAGGTGGTTGCTCGGACGGGTGGAAGTGCAAATGGAGAGCAGATGCACCGAAGCACCTGAAGACAGACGACATATTTTCGACAGTCGATTGTTCAACTGAAAAGGATGTGAATGTGAAGAAACAAATGTATCAATTGATATTATATAAGACAAATTTATTTACCATTATAGTCAATATTATTATAGGAAAATGTACAAAAGTATTTGTTTTATGCATTTTCTCTTTATACAGTCAAGTAAATTGTTTTATTTTTATTTTTTTTAAATATATTTTGAATTTTTAAGAAAAAACAATCATCGATCACGGAATTCCTAACGAAAACTAAACATGACCAGTGTTTTCCTTAATATATAAAAGAATTGATTATTTCAAGTGATGATGATGATGAAAGTGAATTTGAACCAGCGAAAAAAAAACGTAGTTTTAGAATCAGAAGCGAAAACAAGTATGAATGAATATTATTTTATGACTGCTATAATCTAAGAAATTTCGAGCGTTTTTATTGAAAGGCTCTTTATATGTTATACTACATACAAATATGCCGATTATAGTTACTAAATAAATTATTATACGAAAACCTACTTAGTTTTCAAATATATATAGACCTTTTCACGCAGATTTTCCTGAACGGACCTTTTTACGCGAATTTTCCTGAACCGACCTTTTTTTAAGGTTTCGTATCGTATTTAAATTGACTATTTAATTTTTTGCCGTTAGAAACTCATCAAGATATGGTTAAAAATTGATAAATACAACTTCCAACTGCACGCGAAATTCTTAAAAAAAAAAAAAAATTACGCATTTATAATGCATTTTTATTCGTGTTAAAATGCAAATTTGTCAATAGCTACTTTAATTAATTGATTTTTTTCTCAAAAACAATGTCGTATAAAAATAGGTTACAATTCATTAACCGTGTTCTACAAAATCGTTTTGCATAAAACCGTGTTAAACGAGACCCGAGAGTAGTCTTTTTTACGCAGTTTTCGAGAACGTTCTATCGCGTAAATCGGGTGTACATTCGTTTCAGTAAAAAATTTCAAACTCCATACAAAACCCAACTAAAGCCAGGCGACCACTGCGATCGTTTAATCGCAAAAATGGAACGCATTGTTTTACGTTGAAGTACGCCCATATATCATATGGGCGCACTTCAACCTAAAACAATGTGTTCCATTTTTGCGACTAAACGATCGCGCGCGACAAAATCGCAAATGGTCACGTTACCTTAAGCTGCCCAATTAAAATATACAAATAACTATAAACAAAACGATTCAGAACATCGCCTCAAATATTAATCGATTCGGCCCATAAAAACTAACGATCCTTCGCATAAGACGATCAGTCCCGACTTCCCGATCGAGGATGGACAAAATGGGAGTGGTTAATGATCTTCTTCGATCTTCGTCTCCGTCTCAAGGTCGTCGCATCGTCAGACCGGATAGTCTCGATCTCGATGACGAATCGGTCAATCGGAAAGGTTATGTATCCGAGTCATGATCGGCGATAAATTCGATACGTATATACGTATAAAAAATGAAGCATTGTCGAAAGTTCGTCTGGTGAAGAATCGTGATGGTTTTTTTTTTTGTTACGAGGAAATTGCTGAAGGTTTTTCGCGTTGCGCCTAAAATCGAGCTGGTACTTTTAGATCGAGTTTGAAACGATTTATTAAAATTTTTGAGTTGATGCAAGAGTTTTGTCGTATATTTTTTTGATCGAATGTCGTATTTAGAAATCGAACCGATACAATGCAGATACTGCACTTTTTTATCGGTTGATTCATATTTTTAATTTGAATCAGTATTATGGCTAGTAATATGGCATCATCATCAGCCCTTCGTGTCCCAAAGTGTCGTGGAGGAACCGCTACTTCATTGTTTTTTTTCTAGTGTCCCAGCGGTTCTATTTCGACACCGCTTCGATTTTAGCGTTACCAGAGACATTTAGCGTTCGTTGGAAATTTTTATCATTTCGTTAACCCTTTGGGTCGCAATGGAACCATTGGGATGCTGGCAACAAGTGCTGAAATAGTGTTTCTTTCATGACAGCACTGGTACGCAAAGGGTTCATGAAAAATTCTCAAATATGAATTTTGAAAATCATAATTGAATGATTCTAACGTTTACTGCATCCCCACTGTACACATCACAAGTATTTTTACTTGCAAAATTATTAATTTTATAAAATTTGTACAATGAAAAATGTAATAAATGCACTTTATTATAAAAATTTCAAAAATTTCTACGGACTTTTTATTTTTCACTGGCTAGACCAAAACATAACATATAAATATCCTCCTAATAATAGAATAGTTTGAATATGAAAAAAAATATTTGACAATAAAAAAAATACGACAAAACTTACGCATTGACCTAATATATTGTGAAATACATATTTATTAGTCACGCATTATGAAAAAAATCCGATTATACTTCTAAGAATTCAAAATTGATCATTGGATCTCGATTGAAAAAAATCACATATTACAAAATCAAAACGACGACGAACGTATGGAAGAGGAAAAAACTTATCAATGACAAATTCGACACGACAAAACGGCATTTAAGCGGACAACGACATCAAAACAATTAATAAGCATTTTAAAACGTTTGCGACCCACTTATAAGAGGACCTTGCGAAACGAGAAAACGCACTGCGTGCGGATGCAATTTGCACATTGTGACACGCGAAACTGTGAGAATGCAAAATAATAGCCTAATCATAGATGCGATTCTATCCAACAATGGTTGACGGCAATTTGTATAAAGCTTCGGCAGGATTCGAAACGTACAATTCGAACAAATCTGCGAAACTTGATAACGTTTATAAATAGCGATTCGGAGAAGGGTGGCAAATCGATGATCGATTCGCCGCCCGATTCGCAGGACGTCAACTGTGTCCTTTGATCTGAAAATGTTAATAATAAATGTTATGAAATGTTTAACAGTGAACGCGGCTAGTGAATAATAATACAATCGACCGCAAATGCCGCAAAACTGTGTCCGGAAATCGGATTTCAAAAGCGCATCCTTTTGCGAACGTTTGATCGGAAAATGTCGATGTATTGTACAGGGGGGTGCGAAAGTTTGATCTTTTCTTGAATCGGTCATATATAGGGTGATCATATTTCCCAAAACGGGACGATCCGCAAAAAATGCCACCACCTATATAAAAGAATGTGTTGCGCGTTTAATTTTTTTTTTAATAGTTAAGTAACATTGATTTTAATTATAGACATCAAGATGTAGGATACTTTTTCAGGGATACATGTCCTAGAATCATGTAAAACAAGCCAAAAAGGCATCGCAGTCGAAAATTTTTTTTAAACGTCTTATTGTAAGCCAATTAAACTATATATCACCATAAAACTATCAATTTATTTTATTTTTTAATATTTTCACTATTTTTTTTCGTATATTCAGAAAAGTAAGTACAATTAAAAAAATATAAACCTGAAAAACGGGACAAATCAAACAATTTTACGAAAACGACGGGAAGAACGCAAGACACGACAAAAACGGGACTGTTCCGGCGAAAACGAGACGTATGGTCAGCCTAGTTATATAGGGTCTTTCAATAGCGACGCTCGAAGTTTGTTAGGTTATAGCAGCCATGATGTTAAAGTGACTTCTTTCAAATTTGTTGTCAATTGTTTAGTAGTGTACGGCAAATCACCATGGAAGGATATAGCGCTGAACAATGTGCAATGTACAAATAATCAAATTTTATTGTACGTACTGGCCTATACACCGAATCTTACCATTGGGGAATAACAACACATTTTTTTTTTATACTGTGTTAAAGTGAAAAAAATCGGTTCTTTTTCTTTGAACCGCGTCAAGAGTTTCAGATGTACTTTGAATTTATTTCACTTCCAAATTCATTTCCGATAAACGGAAGTTCCGTCCAAACATACTGATGGAACCAATCTCCAATTTTTATACGATCCCCATACATTTTTCACACGACAGTATCTGAAACGTGCAAAAAGGATTCAAAACCCTCCAGTACTACTCGAAACTTCAACACACACCATTTCAAAAACAAACACTTCCACGCATTAAATCACACCACGAAAAAAACCCAATTTCACACATCTCCCGAAAAGATAATCAAATAAACTTTAATTTGCTTTCGCTCCGACCTTTGAGCACTACGCCCGCTTGAAAAATGGCCCTTTTTTTCCCACCACCCTGTACGAGCGAACGGAGCAAATCGAAAAGCGGAAAACGGGAACGGGACTTCGGGGGTGGCAATAAATACGTGCAACTCCATTCGGCCCTAGAA
>JAOXNN020000029.1:761190-772900 GCA_028571205.2 Hydropsyche betteni | reverse complement strand
TCATTTATTATTGTCACAATTACGACATATAGGCAAAGCCAGAGGCAGCAGGTAATAAGCATCATATTATAGACGTTAACTGTACAGGAATATAAAGACCATATTCGCGAAAGTCGCGAGCGTCATCGAACAGACACACAGACGAACGAACACACAGAAATCCGCCATTATATATAGGGGATTTCTGTAGTAAAAGTACTAATTTTTGCAGTAAATAAAAGAAACTCAATTTCATAATTTTGGCGCTTAGTACTATTATATTTACTGCCGAGTCCCTCATATAGTCGTCTTAATTTCCATAAGATACTTTATGAGTATGACATAAAAATAAATAAAATGAACACGTTATAACTTCTTCAAACCCTATGAATATATCTTATATAATACTAGTAAATAGGCCCGTTGTTAATAACATCGGCTATGGTTTTGTTAAGAAACGGAAAACGATGAAATATGAAAACCCGATTGTGTGAATTCGAAATGTGTACCCGATTTGAATATTTAATATTTAACTAATAAAATCATCAATATCATCATCATCAGTCACGGTTCAGTTAGTTCATTTGAAAAAAGTAAAAAAAAAATGCGAGCGTCATCGTGACAAACAGACAGAAATCCGCTATTATATATAGGGGATTGATAAATTTTGTATTCAAAATAACTTTCAATTTTCAAAAACTCTTTTCAAAAACATTATTTTCTAACGATAAGAAATTTCATCACCAAACCTACACATTTCTTTTACAACAACCCAAAACATCCAAACCCAACCACGCAAAAAACAAAAAAACAAAAAACTACGAACATCGAACGGAGTATACAACCGACGAAAACACTATAAAAAAATAATAATAAAACAGCGGCAAACGCTTCGGGAACGTACTGTACCCGCACGTATGTATTCCTGGCATTGAATGAATGAAACGTGCGCAAAAATAGATCACAACAGGTCAGTAAGGTCGCGCGTGTAAACGGTGCCCCGAAAATACTGTCCCCGTTTTATTACTATATTTATTTTCGTAAATAGTTCTGATTCGAAACGGGAAAGTAACGCTCCGGAGTGTGTCGGGGGAAGTTTCGGTGCGAAATCGGCAGTGCGTTGAATCGAAAACGTATTTGTGCAAGGTTAACGAACATCGCGTAACGGTATTTGATATAAAAATAATCGTTTGATAATATTTCGAGTCGAGAATATGAATTGCGATTCTGAATGGTTTTCGGGAACGATTTGGACGAGCGTTGAAAAAAATAATGCGTGAACTTTGCACGAGGATTGAAACGTGTGTTTAGGAAATATGTCTGTGGCTTAAAATTGATACACGTGCTTTGAAAACGGGACGAAATATCAACCGAATAACTTTCATAATATAATCGATTCGCAACAAATCGAATTCAAACAAAATCAACATTGATTAAAAAATGGACCAAATTACTCTGGTTACAAATTACTATTAATTATCATTTGTCATTTTAATGCACAAACTATTCATTCTATTGCACATTTCATTTTTTTTTTAATGCTCACTTTATACTACACACTATAAATAAAATAAGACTCAATAAGAGATTCTTTGATGCACATTGTATATTTTTATAATGCACAAGTAATTCATTTTAAGGCACAATCTATATTTTTTTTAATACACAGTTAAATCGCGCAAATATATTTCAAACATTGTATTCGTTGATTAGACAGTATAATATTTCAATATGAAATGATTTTGATAACATTTCAGAGTTTTCAAAGATGATATTTTTGTTTTTAAAAGAAAGGGTTTTAGATTCGAATAACTCTTACAATATGCAAATCATAAATTTTACTGTTAATTAGCGCATAAAATTTATTTCAATGAGTTTATTAATAGTACGCTTTATATTGTGCAAAAGCGTGGGATGAAACGTTAATCAACAATCTCTCGTCATAAAAACTTTTGAGGCTTCAAAAAACAAAGGTTTTTAATTATAAAAGAAAATTAACGACGAATGTCAACAATCGCAATCAAACAACCTCCCCCGACATTTAAAGGATTCGGTCGTTTTCAGCGAAGTAATAACTCAAAATCTTTTGATTTCGTCTCGTGAACAATTTATAACTAGGGTGACCATATTTCCCAGTACCCAAAACGGGACAGTCCGAAAAAAATTCCCCCCTATATTAAAAAAGTGTTACACTCTAAAAGTTTTTCCTCAATTAATACTGTTAAGGAAATATATAAATGTCCTAGAACAATGTAAAACATGCCAAAAAGGCGCCGCAGACGAAAATTTTTTCTAAAATTTTATACTCAATCAAACTGTATAACTAAAAACAATCAATTTATATTTATCAATATTTCTGAAACAAGCAATTGTATAATCAAGGATAAAAATAGCGCCACAGATGAAATTTTTTTTCAAAAGTCTTATTGTTAGTCAATCAAATTACATCACTATAAAACTATCAATTCACTTACTTTCTTCGGTTTATTTTTTGATATTTTCACCAAATTTTTTCGTATATTCAGAAAAGTAACCACAATTAAATATATAAACCGGGAAAAACGGGATAAATAAAAAAAAATACGAAAACGACGGGAAGAACGCAAGACACGACAAAAACGGGACTGTTCCGGCAAAAACGGGACTGTTCCGGCGAAAACGGGACGTATGGTCAACCTATTTATAACTCTCAAGTTCAAAATCATCAATCACCCAGATAGTTCAATTCGCAAGATCCCGACAACGAAAGTATCGAGTTTCGAAGAAAACGCGAATTTCCGCCGGCCAAATGAATTATGCGAAAACGTCCCGAAACACGAACACTCTTCAAACTCGAAATTCATTGTGATTATGCGAGATAAGTACGACTCGGTTCGCATCGACATAATGCATAATTCAATTCGCAAGTAAAACAGCAAATTCGCAAACACGTATTGTACTTTGGCGCGTGAATGGATAAAATTCGAAATTCCGAAAAAGACGATGTTGTCGAAATGTATTCGAGTTTCATAATTGGGATCGTTTTGTAGTCGAAATTGCGTTGGGAAATTGAGAAATTATAGTCGTTTCGGCAAAATTGGATAATGACGAATCTGCACAAATTGTCGAAAAATTATATTTTATATGTATGTATAAAATAATGACGGTATTATATAAATTTTCATCAATGACAACATTGTTTTGCAAAAACCATTCGAGTTCGTTCAATGTGAAAAATCGGTTGAAAGAAATAATACTACGTTCCTGATGAAATATTATACTATGAACGATTGACATAAATTTTTTTAACCCAAAAACATATTACACATATGTAAAAAATAAATATAAAAATAATAAAATAAGTATAAAATAATTAAAATAATCACATCAATTTCTAAAGATTCAAACAATGAGTTATCAGAAAGAAAAATATCTATGTATCTTCTCATACAAATTTTAGAATATAAAAAAAAAAATTACTCGATTATATAATATCACTCATTTTTCAGATCCGACAAATACGTATGTACAAAAATATTAATCACTTCAATTTTTAAAAATTACTCTTATTAAGAACCACGCAGTGTTATCAATAAACAGATTGAAACAATGCAGATCTTTTTGAGTCATCGGAAAGAAAAATACGTAATTTCTGATACATTTTTTCGAATATTTAACATACAAAATGATTATGCAATATCGCTCATTTTCCAGATCGAAAAAACACATATGTATCAAACAATTACAAACCGATTCCTAGAGATTACTCAAGTTAAAAGAGGCTACTATTTAAATGGTCAGAATTTTTATCCCATTTATCAGAATTTATTTGACATTGGTCAGAATTTTAACAATATTTTGTTCATAATTTTAATCAAAAAGGTTAGAATAAATATTGAACGGTGAGAATTTTAACTGGGTTTGTCAGAATTTATATTAAATGGTCAGAATAATATTAAGAACCCTGACCGTTTTGTTATTAAATTCTGACCATTTATTATTTTATTCTGAAAATTCTTCATTTTATTCTGACCGTTTTTGATCGAAATTCTGACCATTTAATTTTTTGTCGTTAAGAAACATGCATTATCAATAACCAGATTGAAACAAAGCAGACCTCTCAGATTCATCGAAAACAAAAATATCAATCTTCCGATAAAATTTTGGATGTGGCTATTTACAGTTACACTAACTGCAAATATCCAATGATTCAAAGTTAGTGTAACTGCAAATAGCCAACAATTCGCATTTAGTGTAACTGCAAATAGCCAATAATTTGCAGTTAGTGTAACTGCAAATAGCCATTAATCCGCAGTTAGTGTAACTGCAAATAGTCTCAACATAAAAATTTCGAACATTCAAGCCACAAAACGATTATGCAACACCACTCGTTCCCATGTCTCGAAAGAAGCGACGCGACCGCGCCAAAGGACAAGCCACCGACAAAAAACAAGACCGAAAAGCAGAAGAACGAGAAGAAGACTTCCGTTAGCCGCGAACAGATTTAGCAGAAGGAAGAAGGACATGTGAGGCATGTCGTCTCCGACGCTGGAAGACCGGCTGAAAGGCAAAAAAACGACCTCAGCGGTCGACAACCCTGAGATGGATCCAGCGAGACGGAGCACCGGAACCGGATCGGCGACGGAGACCGATCGCTGAGTCACACTTCCCTGTCCATCCTCGTTCCGGAGCTGGTCGTCGGAGTCAAGGACGGGGGTGACCCTCGGGCGTCCGGTGTCAATTAGCGGGATGTCCTATCCATCACCGGGATGGGTTCGGGTGTCGGTCGAGGTCAGTGGCGGATTCGCTTCGATGGGGGGTTTCGAGGTATGGCAGTTTTTTAAGGTTATAAAAGGGTGGTGTTTCTTCTTTGAGGATTTCTCGAGAAAATACCGAAATCGAGAATTCTCTTTAATCGAGAAAAAAACCGGAAGCGAGAATTCTCATTTCTCGAGAAAAATGCCGAAATGGAATATTCTCATTTCTCGAGAAAAATAACGTAATCGAGTATTCTTGTTTCTTGAGAAAAACACAGAAATCGAGAGCTCTCATTTCTTTAGAAATGGGAAGTTCGAAAAGAATTTTGAATAGTGAAATCGAGAATTCTCATTTCTCGAGAAATGAAAATCATCGAGAAATCAGAATGCCTATATAGGGGTTGTACAGAATCGGGTTCCATACTTATTATATGTAAAATATTAAAAAATGAATCAAATGAGCAAATTTATCTTTTATTCTCTGAGCAATGTGGTCAACATTGTTTGATGCGTCCTTCGGTTTCGTTTTTGTATTCTAATTTTGAAAATCTATTAGATATCTGAATGTTTGATATATCGATCGAAAGAGTTTTAAACAGAGATGTTTTTGATAATATTTAAAAACTTTTTTTTTAAAGAAATACCAAAAAACTCCAATTTCCCTTTACTTCAGAAAGTTTTCGATAACTAATAATGTATTTTTAATAGTATTGTGTTGATACAGATGTTTGTATTCATGTTTATGGATTAAATACACAGTAAAATAAGATTCGTCTACCATTTTACTTTCTATTTGGGTATTATTAATTAGTACGCACGTGCGAGATTTTGTATTTAAAATCGAAAAAATAACTCGGAAACCATGATACTATGACTAAGGTATGTTTACTTCAAAATCTTCTAAATGACATGACCTATCACCTCTGAAAAGCTTTACATCAGTTTTCAACACACCCAATATAATACGCTGTCGATTCCACAAAATGAAGGACAAATGGGCCATTTAAGAAAATGAAATTTGCCTTTACACAAACGAATCCTTCTTTTCTTCAGAAAGTGATTCAAACTTTATATTTTGAAAAACTGTGATAATTCATCAATTTTTTCTTTCAAAAAAGCTAAGGGTTCTAAGGCCCGAACCTCCACCGTCTATAAATAAACCCGCCACTGGTCTGGATGCATGTCGAGGATGGGGCGTTGGGTGGTGATTTTCGTTGTTCTGATTTGAAGGGTGATAAGGGAAATGTTTCGTTGTGTAATCATTCTGAATAAAACGGGTTTGCGTCGGATAATGGAATTATTAGATTATTGAAGTTGTATAAACTGATTTTGGATGTTTGCTGAATTAATGTTTTGTGTTAACGTTATTGCATCGAGCGCTAAACTAGATATTCAATTAGCATAAAAATTGTGTAGTTTTTTTATTAATCTCAGATCCGATCAAGTACGATGAGATTGTGTCGTGAGCGTTCAACTTTGCGAAAATAAAGTTGAATAATGTCGGTATTCGAAAACCTGTATGGTGAAATATTTTTTTCAGAAATTCGAAGAAATTTCGATGGGACTTTTCAGAGGTAACGAACTTACACAATGATCAATATGAACTTTATTTTTATTATATCTAAATCAAATAGATCGTTATAGTGTACGCAAAAGCTACACTCAAGTCGCAATAAAGTTAAAGTCCTTTTGAATAAAGAAATCGTCTAAAATAGAATTGATTAGTTCAAAAAAAATAGTGTAATTAGAGACTGAACCAAAATCTTTTTGAACAAATCATCCGGAATAGACCTAATAACTCATCCAAAGCCCACCCGAAGACCAAACTCATTTTCTCAACATTTCAAATAAGTCAAACATCTGAAATAGACCTTCCATCCAATCTAAAACACAATCAGAGACAAGACCAAGCCTTCCAACATCCAGAACCCTTTCAAAACCCAGACACAAAGACCAGACCAAGCCTTCCAACATCCAAAACCCTTTCAAAACCCAGACGCAACCAGAGACCAGACCAAGCCTTCCAACATCCAGAACCCTTTCAAAACCCAGACACAGAGACCAGATAAAGCCTTCCAAAATCCAGAACCCTTTCAAAACCCAGACACAGAGACCAAATCAAGCCTTCCAAAATCCAGAACCCATTTCTTATCGAAACACCACCTCCGAGAGGACCATCCATCATCACGGGAGCCTCGACCACCTCCACAGTTGGCCTCCCCTGGACCATGAGGACCGGTTTGCAGGAAGTGCGCGCTGTTCAAATCGCCGATCATTATAAACGCATAACGGATATGACGGCGGCTGCTGCTGCCAAGTGCTTTAACCCCGACCCGCGCTTTTTTTGTACACTCTGCACATACACTCGTTTTTTCCACGGTTTCGATGGATATCGTTGCGACGGCATGTTGAATATTCGCCTTTTTTTCGGTTCGATTGTTTGAATTGTCGGGCGGATTACGTTCTGCATGCTGGAGGAGTTAGTCATTCCTTTTGAGATTTGATGGAGTGCCCGTTTGGGTTTTTTAAATAATTTTTTTCATTTGAGTCAGCGTCAGATTTATTTAAAAGCTAATTATCAGCCTAGAGTTTCAAGATCTATCCAAGGTGTATTAAATCAATAATCAAATTTTATATATATGTACATTTTGAAAATTCGAGCATTTTAATTGAATTTGTTTTATTATTTGTCATATGTGATTTTGAAAAATTGCAAATGGTAGAAGGGCATCATAAGTAGAATAGCCTAGGGCCTCTCTTTATCTAAATCCGGTACTGGTTTGAGTGCAATGTTTGAATTGTCATGTTTTGAATGTGATCGACTGATATCTAATGTCAGTTGTGATGATTGTTTGTTGTTCATTATGAAAACTGAAGTTAAGTTGTTTAAATTTAAAATTACCGTACAGACTACTGATAAAAAAAATTGAAGTTGAACATAACCAGTTGAAGCCGATTGCAAAAACAAGAAGATGAGATTCCAAAGAATATTCAACATAACTAATGATAATTAAGTTTGTTTAATAATATATTTTAAACATTTAATAATACGAAAGACATTAAAAAAATTCATTTATCAAATTCAGAATAGCTCGAGAATAAATTTCCATTAAATGTCGAATGCAAATTATGCATCAACAAAATATACAATGAATATGCATTAAAATAAACCTCGACAATAAACCAGACACAAATCAAACCGAAAATTCATTCCGAAATATGACCACGACCAGAATTTCAATTGAAAAATTTAACATTCCGATAACGCCGCTTGTAACGATCATTCTATATCAAGCACCGAATATTTACAGCACATTAATAAAATCATATACACAAAATTTGTATTCATCGCGCAAACGCCGAGATGTGACCGAGGATGTGACGTCCAACATCAGACATATTTGCACAACAAAAGGTGCAGACGCATCAATCAGAATTTGAAATGCACACCGATCGAACGGACATCTGACAAAGATGAAGAAATCGACATTGTCTTTCGACTAATAGGGTCGCCCTCGGGTCATTGCCATCGGAATACTGATTGAATTACTAATGACTCATTAGATGATGACTGTTGTGGTCGATAACAAAAGACCATGCGGAATGATTGCAGCGGCACAATACAATCTCTATGGAAATTATCTTGTGAGTGCAAACGGATGTAGTAAATGCGCATTTATATATGTTACAGTCAAAGTATATTATTAGTTGGAGTATATTTTATCTGACGTTTTAGATAATTTGTATTTGAATACAAATTGTCTAGTTAAGATATATTTCAACAGGCGAAAATACAATTTAATTGGTGCTCATTAGTTAAAGTGTATTTTCAACTTAACAGATGATGAGTTTTTCAGATTTTTTAAATGAATATTTGTATTAAACAATATGTATATTTTACTTCTACATCCGATTATTGAAAAGATTTTAATGATATAATAACTCAACAAGACATTCATCACAAAAACGTTAGTTTTGAGTCCATTAATGGACAAGTGACGTTTATTGGTTCATGTTTGCCAGTGGTGTTGGCAACACTGGCTTGTTAGTTGGCGTTAAAATACACATTGCCTAAATCTGACCAGTTAAATCATATTTCCATTGTGTCAGATGAAATAACTATGTGGTTTAGATAAAATATATTTTAACTAGTTAAAATATGTTTTAACTGATAAATACACTTTGACTGTAACACATATATATATATTAAAAGTATTTGATCAAAAAAGTTATTTAAAAAGCGAATGCAAATGATAAAGTACACAAAAGATTTTGTAAACTCGCATTTTGTTGTATGCAAATATATATTTTTGTATTTGCACACTTCGATAAACATTTTTTCGAATACAGAAGAACGTAAATATTGATGATCGAATGGAGTATATGCTTTTAATGTTGTTCGATAACGACAATCTAATTTTCCACATTGATAACAAACAAAATACAATTTCATTACAAATCTCATTAATTTTAATCGCATTGTGCATCATTCTGATATCGTATCCGGCGTTTGATTGCGCTTATTAGAAAACACGACTGCAAACATGTATTTTGATAACGCTTCATTATCAACGCTGGGTTCGTCCCCTTGTGTACTAGTTGTGCCGACCGCAATAATAATATGCAAACGTATTACGAGTCTGCACAAAAGTTACAATGTATAGAGGTCGGCTGATGATGAACTGTTAAGAAAACTGCTGAAAAACAGACACGGGGGTTGTAAGCAAGCGTTGTCTCCTTCGATGGCCGAGATTAAAAGTGTCAAGTGTGACAAATGTGCAAATTGAAGGAGATACACTAATTGGTGACGCACTCGAGCGTCGTCGGGTCACTCTTTGGATCTTAATTGTGTTTAATAGGTATGATTTTGATGGGTCACGGGTACGATAACGTAATGGCAATTGAGCTTCAACAAATTGGAGGAATTCTGATGCATTTTGCAACAAAGTGATACATGTTTTGTACAAACGATGAATATTTTTGTTACATTATACTTGTATGTATTTTAAGAACGTTTGTTTATAGAAAAACCTAGTCAATATGTTTTAGTACATGATTATGTTCATATGTGGTTTATATAGCACAATTTAACGATAATATTTAGATGTTGTGTTTATGACATTTTGAATTAATGGTTTTGATCATACAATATATTTTTTTATGGCTCATAATTGTGTTTCTGTTGTTCTGACATAGTATTACATTTGTTACATTATACATGTTTATTATAAGTCCATGCATATTTAACCTAATTCAAAACTTAAATTAAAATAAATGAAAATGCCAAAACAATCTAACCCAATCCCACTTGTATGTTTTCATAAGCAAACCAAATATATATCAATGTTTAAGTGTATTTCAGTCCACGTATATCTAACCCAATCCAAAACATTAAAACAAATGAAATCCCCGAAACAACCTAACCTAAAACTTTAATTAAAACAAATGAAATCACTGAAACAACCTAATCCAACTCCAACTATTTGTTTTTTTTATAACCAAACCAAATATATATCACTGTTCAAGTGTATTTCAGTTCATGTATATTTGGATCAAGCATAAATACATATAGTTGAGGTTGGGTTATGTTAGGTTAAGTTTTTTTCAATTATATGACGACAAAAGCAAGCTTTTTGATCAGACCGAAGTAATATTTCTAACATAGTCAAATTATGATTTTATAGTAGAGAAAGTTATTTTTTAACGGATTCAACGAATAAAGAGAATTCTACACTATCGTCGAACAGGTATAATGGTGTTTATGAAAAAAGCATTAATAAAAAATAGGTTGGATTAGGTCAGTGGTCGACAAACTACTACCCGCGGGTAATTGAAATGCCCACCACGACGTTTCGAATCGCCTACAAAGAAAATATGATATTTTAAAGTAAATATTAGGTTATTTTCGGAAATTTCATTTGTTTCAATTTCTAACTTTCGGTTCAGTTTAAATATATCTGACATAATGTAACGCCGTTTTTTCATTTGTTTCGAATAAGCTTAAATACATACGTACAATATAATACTTTTTACGTCGATTTCGTTCGTTTATATACAAATTTCTACACATGTACAATGCTATGAGATTCCGTTCGCTCACATAAAAAACGACATGCAAAACCGCACGATTACCTATTCCCGAAGTGCTCCCTCCAAAAGTCGGCCGCGTCGCTCTTCGTGATGCGGAACTGGTCCCCGGCGAACGTCCCGTTCGGGAATATGGCCTTCAGCTCGCTCAGCATGTGGCTGAACACGAGACTGAGCTTGGTCAGGTTGCGCCTGTAGTGGCTGGTCTCGTCGAACATCTTCTCCTTGCCCTCCTTGAACAGCTTGATCGCCTGCTTGCACTTCCTCATCAGGTTCGCGATGAACACGGCGAAGTGCTCGTTCGAGTTGAGCGCGGCGAGGTTGTGCTGGTGCGCGTCGTGAATCGCCCTAAGTCTTTGATACGTATCGGGTAAAATGTCGAGGATGAACGGCGGGGAGTTCTTGAGGTTCATGCGCTGATGCTGACACAGCTTGACCACCTTGTCCATGAGCCGCCACGTCTTGTCGAGGGCCCGCCTGTCCGCCGGCAGCCGCGGCGGGCAGACGGCCTCGGCGAGCGCGGACTGCAGCTTCCACATGAGCGAGGTCAGTTGGCGCGCGCCGGCCCCCGAGCAGGGCGGCGCCGCGGCCGCGCCCCCCGCGCCTCCGCCCGCCGACCCGCCGCCAGAAGCGCCGACAGCGCCGCCCCCAGCGCCCGCCATGCGCCCGCAGCGCCGGCCATACCCACACTGACACATCGCGCGTGCGGAGGAAGCGCGCACGGTCGCGCCAGCGGTCGTCAACATTTCGCGAGAAAATTTTCGAGCGGAGAAAGTCGAATGCGCCGTATTATGAGTTTTTTTTTTTTTTGATTCGCACGTTCGCGTTTAGGTAGGGTTGCCAATGTCCTATATTTTATAGGGTATGACCTATATTTTTGGTCTGTGCCCTATACACTATATAACAAA
>JAOXNN020000029.1:747323-759967 GCA_028571205.2 Hydropsyche betteni | reverse complement strand
TTGAAATAAACTTAAGCAAAAATATCCACAAGAGCTAAACACGTGCTAATGACCACGTGTACTAGTCGCGAGGCAACATTAAAAGATTTATATATTATAATTTCTTAAATTAATTTTTTAGTGTCCAATTCATCGTGTGTGGACGTGTGTGGATTCCATTTGCTCTAAAATAATTGTGTAAGTTACTAAAGAACCTGCAAACGAACGAAGAAAAGAATAATTGAAGAGAAATAAGCAACCACTCAAATCGTTTTTATTATATTCCGATATTATTCTTCTGAAGCGTTTGATCATTTCTGCAAAAAAATTCATATTTCTTTTTCAAATTATATAATCAAATATTATTTTTATAATTATTCAGTTAAAAAATATTACCGTTATTTCCATCGCAAAATACCAATTTAAAAATAATTTTATTTGTATTGTTTGTTATACTTTTTAAAACTTCGCATAAGTGAATTGGAGTTATTAACATGACAATGTCGTGAATGCACCAAATATAATCTATACAAATTGTAATATTCATATCCTCAATCTATAAATTGATTCAAATCATAATAATGTATAATTTTAAGAGTCCATATAAGAATATATTTACTTTCAAATTTAAATTCCTTATCGATAAAACAAATAGTGCAAAAGAAGATATTACATTGAACATCAACTGAAACAAATTTGAAAATTTGAAATTTGATACAATTGTATTGATCCGTCAAACATTGTTACAAATTTAAGTCAATATGTTACGCAATGTTATCGAAATGGTTTGAATCGCAAAAAAAGCAAAAAATTTGCTTCGTCGTCGTAGTTGTAGTGACATCTGTTGTGAAATTACGAAAAAACTCACCTGTCAAAATGACCGCTGTTAGTCTCAAACAGAACATAGCGTAATTATTGTAAATTCGCAATAGATGTCACTAAAACTTCGATAACGAGGCAAAATTTTTGCTCTTTCTGCGAATTGGACCATTTCGATAACATTACGTAATAAATGTTAATAGATTTTAATGAATTTAAATAAATATCAGTCTTATGACTGGACGGTATATGTAGCATGCTATAATCTTTAAAATGTTAATTTACAACATTCTTTTTTATGAAATATTTATTGGAACTATATACTAAATTAACATCAAAATTTTATTACCATGAAATTATTATACTTCAAAAGTTAATTAATTAGTGTCTATTTACAAAAAATGTGGAATATTAATTATATCAATTGAGAAAAGCCAATTTTTTTTTGATCGTTTAACTTAATGGTAATTAGAGAAAATAATTATGAAATTACCGAATAACCAAATAAGTTTTTCGACATTTTGATATTATCGCAAAGCATGTCGAATACTTTAACAGCTTTGTTCATCTTTAACTGATCATTGCCTTTTTTCAATACTTCATTTAATGTTTGCATACATTCAGTGCTAAAAATTATCTCACCACAAAACTTAATAGTTATCCAATCGTATACAAAAACATTAAAGTGCATCCAAACAAATTGAAAATTTATCTCATCTTCACCATAGAAAATCACCATGCAACATGTAAACGTAAAAATGAACAACTCGAAGACCGCAAGTGAAACCAGTCCTCTGTGAAACTTTCGGTTACTTTGAAAACCCATTTCGATTATCTTTATGTAATTCAAATTGATCTTCAAATATGAATCGGAAGAAAGCCAGCTGATAATCCAGCAATACAAATTTGATAAAGCTACAGTCATGATGGTCAAAAGGACGAGAACATCCTTGATAAGGTGCTCCTTGAATGTAGTTTTTTTCATTGAGATAAATTGCTCCCACACTACATATAGAGTCAGCGAAAACAAAATGGACGTGAGGACGTATCTAAAAATGGTCAAATGGATGAATTTTCCTTTGTAGTATATCCATGGTGTTGTTCCTTGTAGATAGCAGAAGGAATTTATGAACTGGAGCTCTTTTGGTAGATCTGTTTTTTTCGAATTGAATCGAGCCATGTTCAAACGTTGTATGTGGGAATTGTAATTGATTTAATTGGAGATTAATCGATTGATGCTATGTTGATACACTATATGCAGAAATTGTAATTTGTTTAATTGGAGATTGAACGATTAAAATATTGTTTTAATAATTGTGAAACGCCCATCGAGTTCAGAATACTTCATAATTGCTCAAAATTGTATATTTGTTTTCGTGTCGGTTTTTTACCCTTATAAAAAAGCAATAGGAAATGAATAATGGTTTTTATATATTTTTAATGTTTTTTTTTTTAATAACTTTCGTTATCTTGATCAACTAGCTCCGAAGGCAGATGTTTAAGTTGTCTATAACTAAATCTGGCCCTGCTGATATGGCGCGAAAAAAAAAGTGATATGATAAGGTATGATTAGAGGTTTGAATCATATTATCAGTATAGAGGTATACAGTAAAGACGTCACGTACATACGTTTGGTAAAATTTTTATTATATTATATTAGTTATAATTGCATATCACGTGAAAATTCAAAATTTTAAAAATTGTTTTTTAAAGTGAAACATTAATCTTTTCCATTAAAGACAAAATTAACATTATAATATTCAGTAACGAGTTTACCTATATGAAATTTTGAATTTACAGTAAATCCCCCTATAACGTCAAGAGATTCTAAGTTATAGGGCTTAATACATTTCAATTTTATTTTATTTTTTTGGAAATTTTTACGTGTTAACTGCTTATTTCAAACGCATTTGAAAAAAAATTGAGTTTGAATTCATTTGAACGATATAGAATGGGGGGACGTTATTGGAAGGTTTACTAAAAGGAAGTTATATTTATTATTTTTTTATTGATTTTCCAAAATTTTTTTTCACAATATAATCAAATATAATGCAATAATCATGGTGATTGCATCATATCTTATCTATCGATAGTAGTAGTGACTCACTACTATGATATTATTAAAAATACAGTCATCTTACAATTATTTTTGTTAATTGTATAGAAAAATGAAAATATACTCCAAATTTTATATACATACAGGCAATCGCAATGCATTAAAGGGGAAGATTAAATTATCCACTGAAAATTTTGTTCCATCAAAGGCATTGATAGTCTGATAAAAGTAGATAGTATTAATCATTTTGAATATTTATATTTCCCAGAATTTGTTGATTTTGCTTTTCAATGGGAAGTCAATATAATGATATTTTATATTACATCAAGAATATGAAGATGGGAAAAGAAAACAAATTGTTCGATAAACAGACAATTGTACTACTACTACTACTACTACTACTACTTGACATGTATCGCTATTTTACACTTCTTTTTTCACTATTATCTAAAATTATATATTGTAATCAATTAAATGGTATAACTTATTTTCTTTTAGAATTTTATTTGAAAACAAGCTTTTCAAAATGAGAGATACTTCCTGGAATGTTTTTTACCTTTTCACAATATATTTTAAGAGAACTATCAACTTGTGCTGCAAAACAATTTTTAATGTAACTAAGCATAGCGGTACGTGTACTACAATGAAATATATAATATAATTATATATGAAAGTACGTGTTTTAATTAGATTTTAAATTTTCAGTTCGCTGTCTCTATTCAGTTATATAAAAAGGATCCGATACTTTTCATTATATTGCTTATAAATTGTGCAGAATGTATCAATTGCTCTAACATTTTTTTCATAGAATATATCGAAAACGGTTTTCAAATAAATAAAACATTCAGTTTCGGAAAAACAAAAATCACAAAAATCCAAAATCATTCAATTGGAAAAAATAACAGAAAAATGGAAAATTCATCATATGTGCAATGTTTCGAGAACTTTTTCGGATTAATTATCACCGTAACAATACATGTTGATTATAATTTAATACGTAAGTATTTTATTCTTCATTTGATAAAATATGAAAATATATAATCTTATTAATATTTTAAAAATGTGTATTAGTTTTAGAATTCTTCGAAAATGAACATTGTACAAATTTATTTTTGAATCTAATTTATTTATTGATTAACGATGTCTTGAAGCAATATATTCGTAAGAAAATAAAATAATGTCTATTGATATTCTAAATTTTTCACTGAAAATTTACTAAAAAATTAAAAAAAACATTTTTAGGGTGAAATTAACGAAAGACAAAAATGGATAAAAAAAACTTCCAGTATTAGCAAGTTCACATGGATGTTTTTAAAAAAGATTAAAAGTGTCTTATTTACTTTTTTTTATTTATTTATCATAAATTGTTTGATTACTTCCATTAATGAGAGGAATAGTTCAGAAAACATATCCAATTATATGTATGTTACGGCATATGGTAAAGGCAATGGAAATGCTCAAGTGAACTTTGCAGACGATGCAAATTATTTTATGATTGCTGGAAATGCAGCTATTGCTTTTAGTTCAGGAAGTGAATTTAACTATGGATTTGGACTAGGCTTTGGTTTCGGTTATGTTTTCAATAATTAAAAAGAGTAGCTTATTGAAATAATTTATTTTTTATGTCAGTTATAATGTATATATCATGTTTATGTATCGTAATTAAATAAAACAATAATTCAAATGGTATGATTATTTCAATAATAAAGCTAGTTAATAATTATTTATATATTTTAAATATTTTGAAATACGCTTTTTATACGAATTTGCAGTAGAATGTCGACTATTGAATGTATACGGTTGCAATATTGAAATGATCAAAAGACATTCATATAATTTCAGTTACCACACCATCATAAAATTATTTGAAATATTATATTTTCAGCAATTATTAACCATAATTTTGTTATTAAAAAAATCAATTTGAAATACAAAATAAATACATTTCCTATTCTGCTTAAAATTATAGAAAAATTCTCTAATATCAACACTCTACTGCAAACATTTATAATTATCCTTAAGACAGCCTAATTTCATTAAAGTGCAATTACAATAATAAGTGCAAATTATTATATAATCCAATGAAACAAACATTACCGGTACATAAATTACACAACAGAAACTTCTACGCACGGAGCCTCACGGAGAAGACCGTCCATGCACATCAAATTCAAAATAAACTCGAGCAAACAGTTTTGTATTATACTTTTTTTTTTAAATATCACAACTACTGCTTTCAACACCTCTATATTTATTAAAGTTGATTCCAAAGTCTTCGGATAATCCGCAATAGGAGCACAGCTCACAAGCGAGCCACGCTCCGTCATGCTAGAATTTTTTTTTATCTACTTAGAGTAATTGAACTTTTTAATATTTTAACCCTCTTATATTATCCCTGATAACTATCATATTATCATGGTGGTTCTGTAATACATCTATGAAATTAACTCTTTTTTATGTATTTTCAAAACTTACATTCTGTAATATACTTGCTTTGTGTATTGAACAAATCAAATTCTTTTTTGAATATGTATTTGAATAAAAAGCTAAATTGTAATGTGTATTTTTGTTAAATTTTCAAGCAATTATTATTTATTACGTCAAATATATTTTATAATAGTAATAATATATCATCAATACGGTGACATATATTTCTACATTTTGATTTTATCCAAAAGAAAAATTATAATATGCCTTGAAAACAGTGCATTTTCATAATATGTTTTTTCGGTAAAATGCTGAATAATCGAATTGAAATTTAATCATATATCATATTATCAATATAAAGAAGAATACGTTTCTATATATTTATTAAAATAGTAGTCCCCTTTTTGGGGTTGGACCGCGTGACGGCCAGGGACGGAGCCCCTAGTAAACATATTCTTAAAATATCAAATTGTTAACGTATAAAATTATATTATTAATCACAATAAAAACAAAACTGTTTCATTCTGTGCTTACATTTTTTGTATTAATGATTTGGCTCAATGATTCTTTATTGAAATAAACATAAAAAAAATATATTAAAGTGCCGTTAATAAAAGCATCAAGTATTTTAAATTTAAGGCTTCAGATAATTAAAAGTACCTAAAATATTAAAGAGTCCAGAAAATGCGAAAAAAAATTTTAGGATAATAATTTTACATGTGTTATAATCTATGCGATCTAATCAAATATATGACTTATCATTTATATAATAATAAATAAAATTATTTCTGAAAAGAAAACATATGTATATATTGCACATATAATGGATGTTATACATATTTGAATTAAAATCTTCTTTCTTCTGTTGTCTTTTAATAATGCCTGATTAACCCATTCACAGCCATTCTTGTTGTTGAAATACTTAATGCCGAGCATTAGCCTGAGGATAATAAATGTTCGTTATACACACAATTTATGTCACACATTCAATGAAATCATCACTATCAACTATGCAATGTTCGTGATCAACTAATGCCTTCATGATCTATTTGGTGAATGGGTTAATTTTTACTAGTGATCTCGGACAAATTAAAAAAAAAACATGCAAAACCATAAAATAATATTCAGTCACTACTAAAAATCAATTTCAATAATTTATTTTACAGTATAAATATATATATATATATTTTCAAATAATTGCTTAGGAACTATAATCAATAAACCTACAGTCTAATAGAACAAATGTTTTAATTAAGCGATAAGATGGAAAAATAACAATTTTATACAATCACATTGATATAATCAGTTGAAACTAAAGAATGTTCAAATTTCGGAAAAATAACAATATTTGGAAAAAGCATCATGGATATGATTTTATATTCAAATAAGTGATTGTTTATAAAATAAAATTGCAGATGGATTGCAAACGGAAGCGGTTTCTAAATGTTTCACATAAAAATACATCAATATGATGTAAATAAATATAAAATATAGTGTGGATAAACTAAATAAATATTATTTCAAAAATAACAATACTACAATAATTTTTACTACTTATAAGAATATAAGTATAGCATTTTTGAATACTATGCTACGATGGGAAAAATCACAATTCATCAATGAATAATTAAAATGGTGATATAAAATTATAATATTTCTCTGGTTGCTTTTGGATAGATCAAATTTAAAAATATAAGGATTTTTTGGATATAATTTTTAATGTTTAATACTTGCTAGAGCCAATGGTATAATTATTAAATGAAACTCAAATTGGCAGTGATATAAGCTCATTATAGATTTTTTTATACAAAAAAGGAACTTACTGAATTGAAAAATCATAACAAAATTTATATTTAATAATTTGATACATCAATAATTTTTTCAATTATATTACTATGATTATTCTATATCGTAAACGCCAATAAGTCTTTGCAAGCATTTGAAGAATTCTTTTCAATATATCTCACAATAACGAAAAATATCAAATATAATATAAAATCAAAAACTGGATACTGTATATATCATCTGAATAAATTCATACATCAACGTCTTAATAATTTGGAAAAGAATCAGTGTATTACACATTAATATGAAATTTATTGTTTATGATATAAAGTTATCCACGAGAAGGACCTCGGACGAATCCGTCAATGATGAAATTCGCCTACGAACGATAGGTAATGGGTATGGAACCAATGATTGGTCTAATTTTCAGCTTTGCGAACCTTATGGCCCCTGAAAGATGCCTGAATCTTAGTGGCAGCCTTGTTCAGTTCCGGATCGGTCAAGTCTATGTCCAGTTCTTCGGCCTGAAATCACAACGTTTGTATGGTATAATAACTTACGGTATGTTCGATTAAAAACGATTGATTAATGGGAAAAATTTGAGCGTGTATTGAATTAAATAAGTGTGTATAAAAAATTATGTGCATTAGAAAAAATATCTGTATTTTAAAACGATTAAACGTGTATTAGAATGAATATAAATAAACGACGGCAACGCCGCAAATGTGAACAGGGTGAAATATCAACCGCATGGCTATTGTTCTCAACTTTCATAGTATAATCGATTCATAAACCGAATTCAAACAAAGTTAACATTGATTAAATGGACCAAATTGTTAAAATTTAATCGACAGTTGTATTGTATTGCTTTTAGAGAAAGACTTTAATCTGGTAACGTTGCCACCGATCTTGCATTTCAATGCACAAACTGTTTATTTAATGCTCACTTTATACTATATAATTTTTTTATAGCTCACTATGAATAAAAAAATACTCAATACGAGATTCTTTAAAGCACCTGAAATAATACACATAGTATATTTTTCTAATGCACAAGTAATTCGTTTTACGGCACAATCTAAATTTTTTTAATACAAGCGGATGCCTTTGTAATGAAACACGAAGGGAACATTTTGCAACTGATGCGGAAAATTTTAATTTTCCAAGCGCTCTTTGACTTGCTAGTGGCACTAGACACCACTTTGGCATCTCGAGTGTTGAGAGTGCCGTGTTTGTTTATTCAGGTTTTTTAACATCTTTGAATACTGGGACGAAGGAGTTATTAAAAACTGCATAAATTGGAATGTTTTAACATTCATTATGGCAGGTTTTTAAAAACAATTGAAAATTTGACTTTTTTATATGAGGTTCTGATTGAAAAAAAAAAAAACGAAACTTATGTTCATATTATCAGATTGAAAATGAATATGATACTACATATTATAACTATGAGTATTTTATAATAGTTAAAACTTGTTAAAATGGATCGATTTCTTGAAGCCTTTTCACCCTTATTTTCCTCAAGTGAAAATTTTCGATTTTGATTCTTCACCATATACGCGCCACAAATTTATATTTACAAACAGATTTCTCCGACCTCGACACACAAAGCAGTTTTCCCTTATAATACATCTCGCATTAATTTTTTTCGAGCTGCAAACAAGAAAATCTGCGTGTAATGACATAAGCCGGTTACGTGCGGAGCTGATCTCTAAAAGACTCTCCTTGCACACGCATATATGGCCATAACCTACACGAAAAGCCTTACAAGCGTACTGGATGTACATTATACAATATTAGCACACTTTTAAGGATTCCGTTCGCCATAAAGAATCCAGAATTTCGTTCGCGAGGTGCACGCACGTTCACTATAACGCAATTACACTTTTTCTCCGCAAGATGGCCGCCTTATGTGGCGTCGTATGTTTACGTTAGGGTTAAGGGTGAAAAATGGCCGCGTCGTGTCGTTCGAGTGCTTTTTCCGATGTCGAAGTGCAGTTTTTTATCATGTATCGGTTGGGCGTTTTGTTTGGGGTGTTGGCGCTTTGTTTCGAGCGCGTTTCATGAAATGTTAAACATGGTTAGGTTATGTTCCGTTGTGCGCATACTAAATGTAACAGATTTACAATTTGTAATTGTTCGTGAAAGTGTCAGGAGTTAAACTGGGTCATGTCTAAACGTGTATCATAATTATTTCGATCCATTACCGATATTGGAAACGTTTCGAAGTTCGGTCTCAACATTGAAACTTACATAATTGCCTACGTGCTACGAAACTTCGAATGTGTACACTTATAATATTTCGGCTTACTTTAGCTGATAGTTCTTCAACTTCCTTCGCAGTGGCCTGTTCAGCTTGCTTTCTGACCTGGTGACCTCTGAATGACGCCTGTATCTTCGTAGCTGCATGGCATAGCTCTGAAAATTAAAATATAACAATTTTTATAAAAAAATATTGCTGAATTATATAAATTTGTATTATATTTCATTACGATTAATTTCCAAGATCAATTTTTTGTCAATTGATTCCGTGTATTAAATATTTATTATTTTAATATATAGATAACGCTCATAATCCATCATATACGTTTTAACTGTTTTTATGACAATGACATAAATACAATAAACATAAATCGATATATTTATATAAAAAAAATATATTTGACGGCCTAAAATATCCTATTGAGCTGTTCGACAAAAGCAAGAAAACACTGTTTTATAATATTGATTAATCCAGATAATAAAAAGAGCGATGAGTTCCATCAGGCATTTTATTATATTGACGTCTCAAGGTCTTGCCAGTCGATCGAGCCGATTTTTCCCGCCTTTAGGCCACTGGCTACACACAATGATGCATTATGTACGGAAGCGGGAAAATAAAGCTCCTTCCTCATTGAAAGCGTCAAGATTGATCTATTCACGCACCGAAACAAATAATATTTTACCGATAATGTAGATGTAGGGAGTAGAAAATATATTTTTCTCACGTCTAACGCGTTTAGGTTATGTATTGTGTTGTGCGAAATGAGGTTATGTATCGTCTTTTGATTGAGGAAACAATGGCGGTTAATGTTCGATATTATTTTCGGTAGATATTTTAATGTAAGTTTTTTTATACAAAAATTAAAAAAAAATCGTCCATTTAACGATATTGTTTCATATTATAAATTCAATATTGCTTTTAGGATTAATATTAATTGATTGTTTAATCTATTATGTGCAGCCGAATTTACGTTATGGCCAAAGTTTGAAACTCTGTCGATGATAATGGACAGGCATCGGACCTAACATAATTTGATTCAATTTGAGACTCTTGCTGATGCATAATCCTCAAATTATAACGAAAACCATTAATATCATGAAAATTTATCGCAATCATTCGAATGAATTGCAAATTCAAAAATATTGAACGCTTCGCCAATCTCACATACATATTACTAGCTGAACCTGGCAGACGTTTTTCTGCCAGTCTGTATTATAATAGCTTGATATGATTCTATGAATTGCGTAATCAAGGTAATAAATTCAACAAACCACAGATCTTCGACTCTTTGTACTGATTTTTTTGTTTTAATGATACAAAAACCTCGACAAAAAAATACATATACATGCCAATTTTCATAGTGATCGGTCGAACGGTGTTGGAGTGAAACGAAGTCCAATATACAAACATCCATTTTTATATAGATAGAAGATAAATTGAAAAGCGCACTCCCGAAAAACGAACGGACGGGGAGAACACAAAGCAGCGGGAAAAAAGATTCAAACGAACCCATTGCAAATCAAAAAACTTCACAAATTCTTGGCAAACGAAGCAGAGTTTCCAGCTCGTTGCCAAAAACGTATAGCACGATGCAAAGTTGTAAATTTTGAAGCACCCCCAAGACGGCGACCCGCGCTTCTCAAACTTTGACCCGCCTGTCGATCGATCGCATGCACTCAAACTTCGCTCTAGGGGCTTTCAGTCCTGGCCATGCATAATGAAAAATATTAAGTCTCAAAAGTAGCTAAGTTCTGTTAAGTCGTGTAGACATTTCAAGCTCTTCCAGTCCATTGTATAAATATCAGTTTGTTGGCTTACTACAATATCAAAGAAATATATATTTTAATACGAAAAATGTAAGATGGAATAAATGCTTGTTCGTGTGCAAGAAAATATAACTCATTTTATATTTTATCGATTGCGCAAATACAGTAAAATCTCGAAACGGGGATTGAGATAGTCCGAATAAAGAAAAATTCGGATAATCGAAAAAAAAAAATTATAAATTTGTAAGAAATTAAATTAATTGTTGTAGACATTTTTGGTGTGTATAACGTACTCAACATTTAAGTAAATATTTTTGATTATTTGATAAAAAAAATAAAATTGAAAATAGTTGTGTATTCATCGATTGCCAAGATAATAATTAATAAAGTAATAATTTTTAATGCCATCTGTGAGAAGAATTAAAAAAAATAAAATTCCTGTTTTTTTTTTTGATCATCCTCATAGTTGTCTTTTATGAGACCGTATAATTTTTACGTACTCGTAAATTTTTGGACTGGTGTTATGTAAAAAAATTGTTAAATCTACTATTTAAAAAAAAATTTTTTTGATCCATCCAGATAATCGAGGTTCCGCTGTATATAATATAATTATATTGCGTTTATTTATAAACAAAATTTTTATATATAATACTCGTATTTTTTTTTTATAATATCAATATTTCTTGAATAAGTGTAGATTGGATAGACACTGGAAAAATCCCGATGGGCCGATATTTCGCGAAGTTGTTTTGCAAATTTTCTTATAGGAAACGTTCATATATAATATATTTTTATACATCGCTTGCTAAAATGAAATCGCTCTTATCAAAGAAAATTTGGACATGAATCTTCGATACGTCCCTGTACTCAAATACAATCAATCACAATCAAACATATCCGAACGCGATTCGCAACTCATCATTTCAACCAGGAACGAATTTCAAAATCTCCACAATATAAAATTTCAATTTTTTTCAATACAATCCCCCATCCCCTTCCCCTATATATAATAGCGGATTTCTGTGTATCTGTCTGTGTGTGTCGATGACGCTCGCGAATTTTTATTTTTTTATTTTTCCGCGACTTTTAAATGAACGACCCAAACGGTACTGATGATGATGATGATGATGGTGATGATGGATGATGATGGATGATGGATAGATGATGATGATGGATGATGATGATTTTTTTTCCTTTTTTTCAAATGAACGACCCGAACCGGGACTTTTGGCCCTATCCCCTATATATAATAGCGGATTTCTGTGTATGTGTCCATCCGTCCGTCCGTGTGTCTCGATAACGCTCGCGAATTTTTTTCTTTTTTTATGACGACGACGATGATGATGATGATGATGATGATGGATGATGCATGATGATGGATGATGGTTGATAATGATTTTTTTTTTCCTTTTTTCAAATGAACGACCCAAGCCGCGACTTTTGATGATGATGATGATAATGGTGATGACGACGATGATGATTTTTTTTCCTTCTTTCAAATGAACGACGGGTACACATTTCGAGTTTACACAATCGGGTTTTCACATTT
>JAOXNN020000029.1:708432-735001 GCA_028571205.2 Hydropsyche betteni | reverse complement strand
ATATACTATAATCTTATATTCTGGAGACATTTCGCAAGGGCACGGTTATAACATAATTTTGCATAGATATATTTAATGTTTATTTTATTGCATAATAGTATGGTTATCAATACACAACCGATGTTATTAACATCGGGTCTATATACTAGTATACTAATAATAGAAGATAAATCACGAATCAAAACACATAATACGACAACCTTATTACGCTTCGTACACATCATTACAGCTGTAGCGATTACGCGAACGAGCCGAATTAAATTGCGCGAAAACGAATGTACGGCGAAAAAAAAATTAAATGAAAATGGCCGACTCGGCCCCCAGGACACGCGCATACATCAACAATATAAATAATAATAAATTTCGCGAACAGGAAACGCGCGTCATGGACAAAACGAGTCGTCCATTAACTCGATACTCGGCAATGGGGGCGAGTTCGTGAATTATTCATATTTCGCAATGATGTATAATCTACATAATATGATATAAATTATCCATTGTGTAGCTTTGTAGTTTGTGAATGTGGAATAAGTGTAGTTTTTTCGATAGGAGTTTCGCATATTGCATGATGGTGGAATCTGTTATGTTTCGGTGCATGCGATCGTAAAAATTTAAGTATTGTCACCTTTTAATAGTAAATGTAATTATGTACGGTACAATACAAGTTTCATGTTTCAAATTCGACTTTTTAAATTTCAAGTTAAGCTTTTCAATTAAGAAAAATCCAACCATCGAAAAATATTATCTACTAAAACAAATGTAATAATAATAATAATAATAATAATGATGATGATTATAATAATAATACTGATAATACTGATAATAATAATAATAATAATAGTGGCGGTGTTGATGATGATGTTTTGTTTTTTGTTCGCTATAATATTTCCATTACTTTTTGCTAGTTACTTTTTGTTTCATTATCAGTAATTTTGTGAAAATAAACAGTATTAAAAAATGTTTACTTAAACTATCGATACTATTATAACATAAATAATGCTTAATTAAAATTACCTGTACTTTCACTGCAAGCTTTTTTTTATTTCCAATAGTACCATTATTTTTTAGAATTTCTAGTATTTCTGTAGTGATATTTTTTTTATAATTTCTAATACTATCATTAACAAAAATATTTAAAACAGAATTTATCAATAAGGTATGAAATATATATGTTTTATTCTTTTTATGTTTTCATTTCTAAAATAACACTGTTATGACAACACGACTAAATAATTTTAAAAAAAGTATCATAAAATGAAAAAAAAAACAACGATATTTCTTTAAAAACTTAAATTCCCATATCACTCCACATAAAAGAGAAGATTATTTATTTAGAGAACTAAAACCATTCCGTACTACAAGTCCACTAAAAATTTCCCAAACTTGAACCACTCCCACAAAAACTTTCACAATATGCAAAAATATTAAAAACTCGCTCTTGGAAACATTCAGAAATTTCCCAAACTACGCGCGGTGGTAATTTCACTAGATCCTTTTTTAAAACGCACCCTCCCCTGGCCGACCCGGCAAAAAAACGCGGCCCAAATTTATATGAGAAAAGTTTCGCGGGCGACTTTTCCGATTTTCCAAAGTAAGGCGATTTTTCACGGCGTACGAAACTTGCGATTTCCACACGAGGACTCAAAGTCGCGCCATATTAGAAACCGAACTGGGGTAAAATTGTGTTAAATATGGCGTTAAGGAATAAATATTATCGCGGGCTTTTTTCCGGTCGAAAGGATCGCTTTTCCACTCGTGTTTGAAACGAAGTTTTTTTTTTTACTTTTTTGATGTCGGAGTTCGATAGAATTAGAGTTTTGGAACTTTTTATTTCGTTCGCTTTGAATAATGTTTGAGAAGAGCGGTTCGAATTCGAATTGGGTCGTTGTTTCAATGAGATGATTTTCGTATTTTATTATTCTCGTTTGATTTATAAACTTCCGAAAATAATATGGGGGAAAGGTCGGAACGTTGCTTATACCATGTTGTACATTAACGTCGAAATCAATTGTCGAACCTATTAAAAAAATGAATAATGAACCACCCGAATTTTCCAAATATTAAACAAGCCATTATTTATCGTTCGTATTTCGTATGCAAATGTTTTTCATAGTACGAAAAATGTGGAATCATCAATATATTAGTTTCGGCTAAAATATCGATGAAGAATACTGAAAAATAATAAATAAGAATATATTCAACGATGATATTGAATTTATGCTACAAGAATTCTTGGATTTTAAATTAAAATTTATTTTGGTAATAAAAGTGATGTACGTTTCTGATCCCAAAAATGGAAAGTTTTGATGAATACAAAAGACATCTTTGTTTTTCTATTTTATTTATATATTTTTTCAATACAAAATAAAAATAAGAGATATTTTTTAAATGTATAATTATACATATAAGAAACTGTTTCATACATAAGAAAAATAGAAACCTACAAAAGTATTAATATTGTTATTATAGTATATTTTGGATCAAAATCATTTCCTATTCTTGTTTACCCCAAAAATATATTATGAAACTGTTCACAAAACCAATTACATTGAAATATGATTGAAAAAAAAAACATAGTCGTAAGATCGATCTAAAATACTTTTGAATGAGTTTTAATATATATTAACTTTTCAATAATTAATAACTTTTCTATTTGAATCGATCGATTTCAATACAAGTTTCATAATATAACACAAAACGTTATAAAAAGATAAACATCAACTTGAAGATTATCAATAATCGAAGCCATTCAAAGAAAATCCATTGCAAAAAAACCTCCATAAAAGCCAACGAACTAGAAAACATAAAAACCCAAATAAATGTATGTAAAAAAAAACTAAATAGTTCGAGTTCGTACAACGATAATAATTCCGTGAAAGCACAATACAACTTCTCGATAAAGTACGCACTATGAGCGAACCAGTCGTAAATTTCAACAAAACGACACTCGACCCACCCGGTACTTAGGATGCGGAGATTCTCAACATTTTCATTTTTTTTTTACAACCCACTAAAATTTGTGCGCTCGAATTTTCGCGGATTTTATGCGATAAAGTTGCTTAATAAACGAGCGGCGATTTTATGGACGCGTGTTTGTTTGTTCTATTCGGATTTTTACCTGATGCTTTTTTATGGTGTTTTTTTATTGTTTTAGATTAGAATCTTTAATTAAAAGTTTTTTTTTGATATTTCATAAAATGCAATCATTTGTCAAAAAAAATATTAGTTTGAAAGTATATTTTTTGTTTGGAATTCAATTGAAAATTTGGGAATCGCTGAACAACGAGAGCAATGCTAAAAAAGGCGGGAAAAGACCACAAGATGGCGCATGAAAACTCCTCATAAATATTACACACGGAAATATTTCACAAAAACGACCATTACACGCTCTCAGCGCAAATAAACAAAACGAACCGTTTTTTCATATAAAAAAATATAAAACAAACAAAGCGACGTTAACCTGTTGACATGCATTCTTCGGCCAATTTGTCAACTGACATTTTCATGTAAAAAAAAAAATGGCTACCAAACGACAATGTGTATTAAAAATAGATTAGCCATCCGTTATTTTCGTATTATGTCCACAGTTTACCCTTTAACGGAAATGGTTATATGTTACATCATGAATTAATCTTCCTATATAAAAAATTTAGTCTATTTATTAGAAATATTTTTTATTGAAAAATTAAATATAATATTCATAGTAAAACGCGTATTAATAAAATTCATTTATAAACGCGTATTAATAAAATTTGAATACTACGTAAGAGAAAATAAATCGAATCTTGCACGAGGAACAATAGTACGTGAGTTTCTGTAAGATTTACGCGCATACATTTGAATAATTCAAGTTGTTGTTGTTGTTGTTGTTTTTGGGCCGTTGTTGTCGTCTGTAGCTGGCCGGCTTAATTTGGCTTAACGGCCAACAAACTATTCGAGCGAAAGACGCCATGTTGTCGAAATCTTATTTAGATGATGCGCGATTTCCTTTTTCACACCTAAAAACTTTCCTTTCTTCATAATCAAATAAAGTTAATGTTTTCATGTCGTTTTCCATCCGAAGCATTGTATGAATAATAATAATATATATATTTTTTTTATTTATTTATAATTTTTTTTAATTTTATCGCTTAACGAAACCTATTTAATACCCATTCTAAAACATGACTTTTTACATACCATTAAAAATAGGAAAAAAAATTAAATATTCAATACAGCTTTTATACTCCAAATTCAACTTTATACAAATTAAATTTAAATTTTATAATTTCTAACTCAACCAATAAAAATTTATTTTCTTCATTATTCAATTTTTTTAAGATTTCACAGAAAATATTTAAAAAAACATCGATTACGTTTTTTATAATACTTTTATATTAATGAATTTGGTTTGTGAAAAGTTTCATTTAATGTTTAAAAGGTTGAATTTAATCTCTATAAGTTTTAATTTAAACGTAAAAATTTGTATATATTATATAATTATATTCGTCTATTGAAATCTCCATTTGTTTTTCAACTGTTAAGTAACTTGACAAGGCAAAATTGAGCGAAAATCTATATTTCGATGATTTGTGGGAGTTTCGTGTAAACAAATCAAAATACCAAAAGCGGAAGCCATAATCGAAAAGGGGAAATATCCGAAATCCCAAATCCCGTAGCAGGAACGTGACGAGGTCAGACTTTAAATTTCTCTAGAGGTTTTTCGGTACGCGATATCGTAAAGCTTTCATAACGTCTTCGTTAACAAGCTTTAAAAAGGTTCGACGATGGGAACGATATTCGAAAAAAACGTGAACGCATATGAAAAATACAGGATGTTGAATTTTTATGAAGTTCACAATGTATTTTTGAAGATACTAGCTATCTAAAAAAATGATAAAAACATGGAAAATAATATTTTGATAAAAAAAATTTAAAGACAATCTAATATTATAGTAAAAAATATATTTTGTGAAACTTCCGATTTTCTATATTTAGTAAAAAAAAATTGTACGCGTATAAAAAAAGAAAACTCCCCATAAACAATGGCCGAAAAGAAGATCCGATGTCGAGATTTTCCGATCGTCCGGAAAATGGGACGTGTGTGTATGTACGCGATAAGCGTTTGAAAGTTCGACATATCTGTATTTCGTTTTCCCTAAAAAAAAAATCAAGGTTTTTTCAGCTTTTCCCAAAACTTTTATCCTACGCACTCAATTTCTTCCACTTTTCCAATCAAAACCCGACTTTTCCAATAATAAAACCGAATATTAAATAATCGACGAATTCCTAGACACAAAAAAAAATCGAAACGAACCGACAGAGTTTCCTCGCTTTTCAGCCGAAGTTCAAATTCGGGGTGCGTCTTTTTTTCAGCGAAAGCTGAAAAAGCGAAACGCGGGGGCAAATGAGCGCTCGTCAAAGCTTTGTTGTGACAAACGCTCCCTTTGTGGGCGCGAAACAACCCTCGCTTATATTTCAAACCGTGCGACGAATAAGTTGGCAGCACTGCGCAAGAATTGGGTCAACGTGTGGGTGTGTTAAAACGCGTGAAGTTCGATTCGCTCCCAGGGTTTTGTGTATTATTAAATGTTTTTTAGTAGGTTAAGAATATGTATTTATACTTGTAATGTCATTTTTTGTATATTATATTATATTTACTAGTATATAGGCCCGATGTTAATAACATCGGCTGTTGTTAATTACACTATTACGTAATAAAATAAAAATTTAATATATTTTTGCAAAATTATTTTAAAACCGTGCCGTTGCGTGATGTAATAAAACAAAAATTGAATGTATGCAAACATATTTTATAACCGTGGTCTTGCGAAATGTCGTTATTATAATGACCATAAAGACTAAATTCGAAGCTCGCGTTATATTTGTTCAGCGATTATAGCCGTTAATTTGAACGGCATACAGGCTAAATTGGAACGATAAGTCGAGAGCCTCACAAACTGTAAAAAGATATCTGTCATCGTTGATTTTATACATGTATAGGGGATTCAAATATTTTTTCCACTACGTAATAATCGACGTATTGCATAAATCAATAGAGATGCTTTTATAAGCGTGATATTATGGACGATAAGTGTATACGCATAAAGACCATTATTATTAGAATAATTTTCAATAATTTTATAGACGCAAAAAAATAATTGTTTCGAAGCGTCGTTTTAAAATCGCGACCGTCATCGAACAGACGAACAGACGGACACACACACACACACACACACACACACACACACACATACACACACACACACACACACACAGATATCTGTGATTATATAGGGGATTTTATCATTAAATACATCTGAAACTCTTTTTAGAAGGTTTCAGGATAATACGGTTCAGTTTATAGTTACAGTTACGGTTACGATTTTTTTCAATTTAGCACAGTTTAAAAAATATATTATTATATATACTACAATGGTGAGCCGGATCTTACAATTATAGTTATTAAATTAAAATTTTCATGTTTTTTATGAATTCAAATGACAAAATTTTGTCACATTTCATATTTTTCATGAAATATACCCAATCAAGGTAGCCTCTGGAATGTGTCTCCATATAAAAAAAGACTTTGGTGTATATAAATAAAGGAATACTTCGATGTGCTTGTAATATAATCAAACTGTTGTACATTTAACAGATAGTAAGACTATGTGTATGTGTGTGTGTTTGTCTATTCTAATGCGTAGTTGATAGCACTTAGATAGAATTAGGTCACTCTGTATGTATCTATTATGACGTTTGAAGGTCGATTGGAATTCGTGTTGAAGCTTTAATGTATTTGCAATAGAATCAAAATTTGACATAAGCTACGGAATCAATACGTCGAGGCGTTAATATGAATTGATTGGATCAACATTACGTAATTTTTCAATATTACAGAAACAATAGTACGCAATAATTTTATTGAAAATATATAATACATTACTTTGCAAGCTATTCATTACACTTCAAATTAAAAAAAAAATCATATAAAATAAGACCTTTTGAGCTTCAAATTATGTCATCTCCAAATCAAATTTAACCATCGGAAAGTAAATATTAAATTCCATTTTCATGATGATCAACAGTTAGATAATTTACCGGTGTTTTTAATATTAACCAGTAAATAAAAACGGTATTTTTTGTGGTTCAAATATTTTTGAAAAGCTTTTTTTAGGAAACACTTTTTTGAATTTTTGGAAACGTCGGTATTTGTAAGTGTATGGCTTTTTATAAGTTGTTGTTTTCAGGAAAGTATTTTCGGTTTTTTCGGCTTCGCATCATTTTTTTTCGTTTTTTTTTTTAATTTAATTTACCAGTACACCGATAATAATATTTTTTTTACCGAAACACCGATAAATTAAATTTTCGAATGATCTTATATCCCTCATTTATACATATCAAAGTCAAATTAAAATATTATACATTTTCATTAATTATTCTTAACACTTTACAACTATTGAATTCGATTTGTAAAATATTTAATTTGAAGTCAAAAAGTTTGGATTTGGAATATAACATCTATACAACAACTTTTTTCATGGACTCATCGATAAATCCTTTAATTTTATTCACAAAAAAAAATCAACATATACTAAAAAAAAAAAACATCCCCAAACTCCACCCCAGGACATGAATTAACAAATTTCGCACACAAAAAACGCGATGTCATATTAAAGCGACGACGATCTACGCGACCCCTTATAATCTGCGCCATTATAAAAAAATCCTCAGCTCCGCAATAAAGGGCGAACTCGACACAAAGTGGCGCACATACAAAATGTACCGCAAGACCGCGGAAGCCTTATTAAACATTCAGCCGTTTAGCACTCGAGACAAAAGTGCGCTACACCCATGGGACACCCATTACTATATATAAGCGCTTGTACGGTGTATTTCAGAAATATGAACCGTGCGAATTTTCGGAGTGAAACTCATGATTATGCGCATGACATTTTTGATGGAAGTTCTCGGGGAATGTGATGTTTTTTTTTTAAATAGGAAAAAATTTTGAGTTGTTTTTGATCAGAGTTAATATGGACAGGTGAAAATTTATGGGATTAATAGATAGATATGTATTTTATTGAAATGAAGTAATTTTATATAATGTAATGTACCAGTGAATGACCATGTATCAGTAATCGATCGTTCAGGAAGGCTGCGGTAGATTTAGCTACGTCTTATTTATCGAATCCTTTCTAAAAAAATTTCATCTTTAAAAACCTTAATTTTTACATTTTTCTGAGAAGTTGTCAATCACAGGTACATGGACAACCACTAGTGTCATTACTTTAAAAGATGATTGATATTTTTTATAATTCTTTTACTACTGTGTTTTTATTATATAAAAAAATAAAATTGCAGCATCCCCAAGTTTATACTTCAATAGCAAAGGAAAATTTTAATTAATTTCTGAATAAAATGCTTAAATTTATTTATTTAATACATTTATTTCATTAATATTCATAATATATATTTAATACATGAAAAGTGTAATCGTTATTTATATTTATTCGATTGAAACATTATAAGATAGCCGCATAGGGAATAACCATTTCGAGAAATCCCATTTCGGGATATTGCTATTGGTCTAGTTATTATTTCATTACGACCTTGCTTATAATTCTACTTTCTATATAATAATTCCTTACAAAATATATAAATAAGTATAGGATATTCAAAAATATACACCTTTACACACAATCACTGAACCCTCTCAAACTCATTGGTTAATGTTCACATTAACGCCTTACATACAAAATCAATACTTTGATGATATATTACACCGGAATATAATATTATCAGAAAAGATATTTCAAAAAGAAAAAAATGATATGAAAGAGCAATTCGCGTGAAAAATATTGAATATTCTTTCGAGTGCGTCGGAAAAGTTTTCCCAAGTCGTCAACCTGTCGAGTCCGTCCTTCGTTTCGGGCCCTTTTTCGCATGATCTATATCTAGATGTATCGGATACGTTATAATAATGTATTCGCATATCAACTATGATATAATACATATGCTAGTGTGTGGAAAATCCGAGATGATTGATGGAAAGTGCGATGGAAAAGTCGTTTTCGAGCCGCGTACAAACGCGCTAATGGAAAAAGTTGTCGACGAAAATTAGTATTTCGTACTTTTTGTGTCGAGTGTGTTTGATAATGCGATAAAACGTGATATTTTTCCAGGAATTTCGAATATGGTTCATTATAAATTTTTCATGCCAATTTTCAATGTTCAAAAATCTTCACATCAATATTTACAGTTTCATCCACATATTTGGATAGAACTTCCATTCAAAAGTACTTTCAAAAAATGTGTAATGTGAAAAAATTTCACCGTGTAAAATCATTGTTTAATAACTATAATTACATACATATAATTTTAACAGTATATTAGCTTACACCGAATATTTCAATTATGGCATAATATTACTTTTTTTATACCATGTTAAAGTGAAAAAACTGTATAAAAATAATCGGTTCTTCTTCTTTGAACCACGTTATTTTGAAAAAGTATATAAAGAGGATAGGGTGTATACACCAGCGTATTGTACCGGCGTTGCTTGGGCAACAGGCCCGAGTATCCGGTGTTGCTCGGGCCCGGCGTTGCTTTTCATCTCAAAATAGCGTCAGATCAAGTTTTAAATAGTTTTAATAATACAAAAAAGTTTCTGAATGTACAATCAATATTTTTATAAAATTCCATTATGATTCAATGAATGGTAAAGGCATGCATAACTAACACACACACATATATTCGTTTGTCCTTATATAGTTATGCTATCGGAAAAATTCTAATATTTTCAACATAACAAAACCTTTAACGCCATACGAAAAACTTGCCGAGTTCGCCCTTTATACAACGGAAAACAAACAAGGCGACATTTCTCGAAGGCGATTTGTCTCGGATTGTATCCAGATTTATGTTCGGGCGTCAACACTTCAATTTTTCTTTTGTTCGCGAAACAAGTGAAATTCCATGTTCGAAACATTTTTCCCGCCTCGAACGAGGGTTTTTGAAACGGCCGTACATTTCCGTCATATATTCGAACGTCGTAAGAGCGAAATATTCGCCCTTGAACCTGTGCCCGGGGAATTTTCCGAATAATTTATTCATCTTCATATAGATATCGCGAAATCGAATAGAACAAAGGTGCGAAACACCTGATCGTTTTTCAAATAAAAAAATCGATATTCTGAGATAAAATTTTACTATTCTGTTTCGAATTCATTTTGATAATAAATTATTTTCGAAATAGAAAAGAATTTCTCCCGCATTTTGATCGTTGAAACAATCCTCATCGAAATAAATTCGATTTGTTTACTTGAAAGGAATCTCCTGACGTTTCATATTGAATTTTGTATGAGAAATATTATACAAAATACTGTGGATTTGTTATAGAACGCCATTTTGTTTAGAGAGCCCTTCTGAAACAAACAAACCTTCGGTCTGTTGTGTAAACATAGAGCTGGTCGTCCACCTTTCGACGGCCCATTGACCCAAATACTGATTGGCCTTTTGAAATGTTATATTTTTTTAATTTTTGCGATTATAATGAGAGTTTTCTTTATTAAATTTTATATAATTTTCATAGAAATGTAAGCAATTTATTATATTTTGTTTAGACACACGGATAATATAATATTGTATATATATTTAATGAAGTTCTCGTATTCAATTTAACTGTTTGTTCAGAGTTTGTCATATTATATTATGTTAGTATATAGGGCCGTTGTTAATAACATCGGCTGTGGTTTTGTTAAGAAACGGAAAACGATAAAATGTGAATACCCGATTGTGTGAACTCGAAATGTGTACCCGATTTGAATATTTAATATTTAATTGATAAAATCAGTTCATTTCTTCATCATCATCATCATCATCATCATCATAAAAAAAGAAAAAAATGTCGCGAGCGTCATTGACACAGATACACAGACAGACACACAGATATCCGCTATTGTATATAGGGGATTATATAATAGAGAATATTTTCCCATGCAATTTAATTTTTTTTTAAATATTATATCATAATACATTATGAATTCATTTATCCTTCAATTTTTAGTCTTTTGCCTAAAATTTATTTATTTATGTTATGATTTTTGCACAGTTGTTTGTATTCTAAAAGGATTTTGATGAATTTCAAATTGAATATAAAAATAAATAAATTGACAATTTTTATGAATTACGAACATTAAATATATTATAAAAAATCGTATCGATTTATTTTTTCAATTAATTCACAAAATTTCGATTAACAGCATAAAAATATCACACTCCCAAAAATTTTTTTCAAAATAATATGTTTAAAAAAACCGCTCATAGCAAAAGCAAACTTCATTTATATTATATTGCTCATTAATATAATTTTTTTTTATTTTATTCAGCCATTCACTATATACGACAAAACATTTTCACAACGAAAAAAAAACTGTTGCTCAACAATGAAACCAATTAAAATCCACAAAAACCCAACTTTTTCGCATATCACCTGTCTTCAACAAACAACCCAAACCCCCACAAAAAAAAACACCAAACTCGATTTCCACGAAACAAAATTGAAATAATAAAAAAAAAACACACCAACACACAACGACACAGCGCGATATGAAACAATAGTAAGCGGGACGTACACCACGGCACTGTCTGCGAGGAATTGTTCCGACAAAGACGACAAAGTTAATAACTAGAACACAACGGACCAGGGGTGTTCAAGTGCCGGAATAATGGAGTGTAGCGGTCCAAGAGCGAACTTTGTACGTGGCTGTGTGTGTGTTTTAGTCCCGAGGGAGTCCCGAGTCAAAATACGGGATGTGGGATGGAAGAAAAATGTTTTTTTGGGTGTGTGTGTTCTTATGATGTTCAATTGTTTGTGGTTTTATGTTGAGTTTGGTTTTCGTATTGTAGAATATATATTTTTTAATTTAAATATCAAATTTATCATCGTTATCTAAACACATAAAAATGGATGCCCTTACTTGTGCCCTTTTCACTGCATCATCGTTCGACCGATCACTATGAAAATTAACATATATATGTATTTTTTTGTATCATTAAAACCATTTTTTGACTCATCTGACGCTATTTTAAGATGAAAACAAAATTTCCGTACAAGCGGCGCCGCGTATTGATTGTAACAATAATACTACTGTAATAAAACTCAATTTATACATTTACAAGTTGTTATAATACGGACTGGCAGGACAACGTCTACAAGTTCGGCTAGTATGTTAAAATTCTATGACAATAGAATTATATAATATTTGTATGTAAAATTTATATTTTAAAATACAATGTATACATGTTCAGTTATTTTATTATAAAATTTCATATTATGTGTGGGCACTTAAAGAAGCATCGTTCCAATATCGTTCAAAGTTTAATATATATTTTCTCATATTATTAAAGAAAGTTGTTGAGGAGTCAGATGCTAAAACCATCCTTTGTTATATGGTCCCAATTCGCCTTATTTATTTATTGACAGTAAAAAGTGTCTCTTAACTTTAATGATAAAATAAGTCTATATCGTCAACAATAAAAATATATTTTTCTAAAATCAAAGTATGTTTTTTTACGATGATGAAAAAACACTGAAATGTCAAAACACGATTCATTGTCAATCAAATAATTATCGATAAAAAATAATAAACAAAAACTTTATGTCAAATTTCGATGTATTCTATATTTTTTTTCTAAAGAATAATCTTTTTAATACCATTGGGAGTTTGGGATATATTTCCTCAGTAATAAAAGAAAAGTAACTCTCAATAAATTGGATCCTTGAACTATCCCTTTCCAAATGATCTCAAGTTACGTATACATCCAATAATTGCGCAAAACATATCATAATCAATAGGATCAAACACATTCCAAGTCATTAATAAATAACACTATTGAATCACCTATTCGAAAATCGACTTCTACTTGAACCAAACGACAAATAAAAACCTAAACATTCCAAAAACCATCAACCAAACAACTCAACAAAATAAAAATAAAATACAAACGCTCATTTTGATTCAAAACCCCCCCCATATACATCCGTCTCTGTTCATCCCCTAAAAAAAAGCTAGTTTCGTCCCCTTCTGAATTTATTGTCATACGTCCGTGTGTGCGTTTGTCAGTCTGTCTGTTCTCACGTCCTCGTCTGTTCCGTGAAAACTCCTCGTTCTCGTCCCTTTTCAGTTTTTCAGCCCGCCTCGGGTGGAAATCCTCGAAGGGTATGAGCCCAGGGGTGGAACGAGGGGTGAAGTAGCAGAAAACTTTGGCGATTTTCGCAACAAAATAATAACGAAGGAAACGCGCCGCGTCTATTTTCATATATATTGGGGTGTTTAAAAAGAGTCGACGGTTGCGAAATGAAAAAATAAGAAAACCCTTCCCGCACATTTTCTCTATCAAACTCTCAACGGGCTTAAAATATACAATTTTATAATTTAATTAGTATATAGGCCCGATGTTAATAACATCAGCTGTGAATTACGTAATTATGTATAAAAAATTTAAATCTATGCAAAAATATTTTATTACCGTTCCGTTGCGAAAAATCGATGCCCGATGTTGATAACATCGGCTGTGAATTTATAACCATACTATTACATAATAAAATAACAATTACAAAGATTATAGCCATTATTATAATGACTATAAAGACTTAATTTGGAGGTCGCGATTTTCGAGCTCGAGAATGATGTAAATAGTGATAATAGTATATATATTAATATTAATATTTAATATTAATTAATAAAACCAGTTCATTTATTATTGTCACAATTACGACATATAGGCAAAGTCAAAGGCAGTGGGTAATAAGCATCATATAATATTATAGACATTAGCTGTATACGCATATAAAAACCATGTTCGTGAAAAAGTCGCGAGCGTCTTCGAACAGACGAACACACAGAAATTCGCTATTATATATAGGGGATATGTAATAATAATACAAGTTTTTCATCTCGAGTTAAATATTTAATATTACATTCATAAAATATTAATGTCAATTTGTCATACGTGAAATTTCACGTTGTGAAATTTACTGTTGCCACAAATCATTCGTTATCTCGCGAAGCAATTATTTTTCGGACACCCTGTACAATCTAATAACATTATATTTTTCGTCTGGCTGAACTATTACGAAGATATATATTTCTCGAGTTAGTTACTCGTCCGCACGAGACGTGAATCGTTAATGCTCAGAACGTGAACGTGAGCTGAAAACTACCGTTTAATTATGTGAGATTAAAAACTAGCAGTTTTATCAACATGAAAGCAAAAAGAAAATGTAATAAACTTAAATCTCTGCAGCACACTTCATTACATATTACCCACCGTATCGCATAGTTAAAATACTATATTTAGAATTTAATTTGTATCAAAAACGCCATGATCGTACACTACGTTCATTCCTGAAAACTTTTCACATAGTAAAGATAAAATAATAATGTATCATATGTAGTTTAGTTTTAATGATCCATCAACTGTTTTATATTATAATTTATATTAAATAGAATAGGATTGTATTAAGATGAAAAACGCCAACAACATGATACTACAATTGTAGAAACAACTTTTCCAGTACACACTGAAAACATTTCCATCGAATTGCAAACGAGATATTTTTTCATGGCTATTTTAGCAGTTTCCTGCTCGGCGAGCGATTAAAGTGATTTCTTCAGTACAGAATCACTTAGCGGACAGCAGATGCGTCCTTTCTTTTCTAGAAGTTGCCTTTTTTTTTCATCCATCCGGCATTCTCTTTATGCCGTTTTTCTGCCTTTTCCTTCATCTCATCATGCTAATTGTCCATGACATGAAAAGTAAACGCAACTCCCCCTCGGCCGCAAAAGCCTGCTTCCGTTCACTTAACGAAGACCGAAATAAATCCCACATATATAACCCAGTACCGCAATTAAACCGATGTTTATTTTCGGTATTAATAATTTATATAAAGCGGGTAATTATTATGAAAATGATCGGTTAAAAATAACGAAGTATTCTCAGGACGTTATAATATTATTTTTAACTAGTATATAGGCCCGATGTTAATAACATCGGCTGTTGATTGTTAACCATACTATTACGTAATAAAATAAAAATTAAATATATCTATGCAAACGAACGATTATATTATTTTATTTTTTATTAACGAAATCGATTATATGTAATTCGTAATATTTTAAAGTTGCGAGCGTCATCGAACAGACACACAGACGAACATACGGACTCACACAGAAATCCGTTATTATATAGGGGATAAGGGATATATAGGTGATAGGCCTGATGTTAATAACATCGGCTGTAAATTTGTCGAAAAACGGAAAACGATAAAATATGAAAACCCGATCGTGTGAATCCGAAATGTGTATCATCATCATCAGCATTATCATCATCATCAGCATTATCATCATCATCAGCATTATCATCATCATCATCATTATTATTAGTAACGTTCATTCGGGTCGTTCATTTAAAAGTCACGAGCATCATCGAACAGATACACAGACAGACGAACAGACACACAGGAACCCGCTATCATAATAATATCGCTAATATATTTATGCAAAATTATTTCATAGCCGTGCCCTTGCGAAATGTCTCCAAAATATAAGAGTCGCGAGCGTCATAGACACAGATACACACACAGACAGATGGACGGACAGACAGACACACAGAAATCCGCTATTATATATAGGGGATATAAAAATCTATGGTTATTAATGTGGACATAAAAAATAAAAAAATTTAAATCACTTACCATTTAACATAACTTGTTGATGGTTACTGACTGTTTATCATATTTACTGATATTTCATAAACATATAATTTGATTTACTGATCAAAAATATGAAATAGTTACTGACCAAATGAACAAAAGCCATTATATAACGTTATATACGAAGATAGGTCGCGTTTCGACGTAAGCGACGTCAAACTAGATAAGGGTCAAAGACTAATATGTCGATGAACGTCATATTTGACACACGGCCATATATAACAATATGATAAAATCTAAAAGCTACATACATTACGCGTATTATATTACAAAAGATATGAGCCCTTCACTAAAGCATCCACTATTCTATATTAATATCGTAGATAAGATCAATGTTGTTTTCATTATTTTGTTTTTCGAATTTTGAATGGAAATTTTGTTTTCGAAATATAGTATTAAGATGTTTATTGTTCCTGTAATATAATATGAATTTTAAATGTTGATACGATTAGATAAAACAATAATTCTGCAAATATAATGCTTGTTTGATCACATCGTATAAATATTGATCGATAGATAACAAAAAAATATACATACATAATTTAATACACTTTTATTTTAAAGAATTTTTTGGCTCTCATTTTTTTGATCCGTATATTTTAATTAATTTGTGGTCAGAATTAAAACATTGATACTGATCATTTATATGAAATTATCTGTATTTATATCAAACGATCAGTATATAAAATGGTATGTTTGGGCGAAAAAAATGTATGTTTGGGCAAATGGTCAGTATCTTTATTTTTGAAACATCAAATTTAACAAAACATCATTAATAAAACATCAAATTATGTTCATCTCAGAACTTTTTCTCATTCTTCTAAAAATTCCATCGCGTCAATTATTCAAACGAAAAAAATAATCTACCACACAAAGACCACTTTTTCAAAACCGAAACAATGACTAAAAAAATTCAAGTTTTCGCGACTCATCACGCCATACTAGTCCACCTTTAATGGACCCGTTATTCGTTACTGTGCAAACACGGTGCTATTTTTAAAAGCATTTCCCAACTCCGAGGCACTCAAGATAGCGCCTTTCATAACACCGTGCCGTGTGTACAGGGTGTTCCTATCTCGACTAGATTAATTTTCCGAGCACAGAGCGCTTATACGCCCCTATTATGTTACATTTTGCGTGTTGGGTCCGGTATGTTGAGTGCTCTTTGCTGCAATGACACTGCAATAGTCTAGTAATTTATATCCGTGATGGTTTGTTGGGTCGGATTTGGAACGTTATGGAATTTTTTTTGCGTTTTGCTTTTGTATGTAAAGGATCTTTCAATAAGGACGCCCGATTTTAACCCTTTGCGCTCGTAGAGTTTTCCGCAGTAGGTATACTGTCTACTCGGAGAAAAAAAATTCAGATTTTTGTATAAATCACTTAAATTAATTATAGTTAGAATGAATAACAATCAATATACATACACGTATAATAATTAGGAATCGATAATAAAATAAATGAATTTTCTATCTTACGATAAATCGTTTCAAGCTCCGCAGTTTGACGATCCCTAGCTTTATTAAAAAAAATACTCTTGAAATTCGGGTGACCACTTCATTCAAAATATTTATGGTTCTCAAAATTTAACTACACTACATATATAAATTTTTTACGATAAACTATTAATTATCATTATTAATCATAAAAAATATAATCTTGAGACATGGTTTATTAATTACACTAATCAAAAACAAAAAAAAAAGCGAAAAGTAGCTTTTGTACCGAAATCAACATAAATATAATATATACTATGGTCACAGAGATAACAACAACATTAACAAATTTTGATAATAAATTTAGTTTATGTAGAGGTAGTATAAAGCGAGGATTAAAAAGTGCCATTATCTTTGATTTTCAGTATAATCAAAATTAAAAAAATAATTGTTATGATTCAAAAATATATATTGATGGATTTTTAGTTTATCAAAGTCATTAGTTGACTTGTATGATTTTTTTAATAAAGGATACTATCGGTAATTTATTATATTACCTATACCTATATTACCGCCAATATCGAAAATTCCAAAATCATTGAACTGTATTGATTTTGTATTGTGATTCTTACAATATTAGAGCTTTTACACTCCAAATTCACCCTTTTACAGATCAGATTCATTCCTAACATCAAATTTAACCTTTCGAATTTCAAATTAAGCCTTATACAAATCAAATTCAACCATCGGAAATAGAGAAGTCGTTAACGGTGAACCAAAATGATCCAAATAATATAATTAATAATATATTATAGATAATATACCGGTAAATAAAAATTTCTGTAAATTTTACCTCCCTAATCAGAAAGTATTATTATTAAGATAGTTTTCATCATAATCAATGAAATACAATATTATAATATCTTCAATTTTACTTAGTAGATAATATCAGTTGGTGATTTTTACAAATTATTACATATAGAATTAATTACATTTTTCAGTAAATCAATCTGAAATTATGTACTATAAATATTTAGTGTATAAATAAACGATTATTTAATATTTTTCATGAAAACATACTTACATTGAAAAATAAAAAATTATGATGATTGAATCCGTTTTCTAAAAGATTTGATTTGAAATTAAAAAAGTTTAATTTGATTTGTATAAAGTTTAATTCGAAGCATAAAAGCTTTAACAGTAATGAAAAAACTATTACCACAGTACTCAGTGTTCAACTTTTGTTCTCAGTATTTGAATTAGTAAGTATTTGTACGATAGCAATACTGGTAATGGATCCCCATTTTCAATTAAAAATATATATAAAAAATAAAAATTTAAAGTAAGAGAACAAATATGTTAAAAATAACTGAATAAATGGATAAAACGTATGATTGAAGAGATAAAAATGGCTGTGGATTTACTATGCGATAAAATGGATCATGAAATGTTGAAGTAGTATATGAATGATTGAAAAATAAACTGAAAATATATAAAGTGAAATAGATATCATACTGAAGACTTGTTCGAGAAAAATCGCAAAGATTTTCATTGAATATCAAATGAAAATAATGATTTAAAAAATATTTATACGAAATATAAAAATCTTTCTACAGATTCCTATTAATTTATCGGACATTTCGTTTCTTCGCGATTTATCACGCTAATTCCCAATTATTCCTACAAAGAAAATCGCGATTACATCGCTAGTGCAAAAGCGAAAATTTGCAGACAGACTCTAATCCCATTTAGGATATATTCATGGATCCATTTCGGGATATCACATCTTAGAATTCTCCAAAAAAAAAAAACGAATACGGCAACGATCGCGCTTATCTCGCGGCGTGAAAAATGCGGAAAAAAAGAATTAGAAAGGAAAAAGGCCGCGTCGGGCCGTTTAAATTATTCAGACGACCCTCGCGGCGGCGAGGGTCGCTCTGGCAAAAAAGCCGAAGAAAATAAATTTCCTATTGAATTTATTTCCATAAAGCGAACTAATCCTGCGTCCGTTTTGCGGCTCGGGAAAAATCACGTCTTCGCTCCCCGAGGAAAATCGATCGGAATTTTATTATCTGTAATTCGATGGGGGTTTTATGTGAATTTTTCGGGATTGTATAATTGGAAGGTATTTATGTCGTTTGCTTTATTAAATTTTTCATGTTATTTTAACTGAATTTTAATTGTGTTCTGTTGAAAAAATGCATGATTGAAAATGAATTTAATGAGAAAAGTTTGAAAATGTATTTTATATGAAAAATAATTTTAGTGAAGAAATCTCAAAGATATTGAAGGGTAAATTTTATAGATGCTTTTAGTTAATTTGGTTTGCAGCACAAACACAAACAACATTTATACAAGTGAAGTTATGACTTTTTGTTGTAGTATTCGTCGGAGATAACATTTTTACTCCTCTTTCTGCTAATTTACGTAAAATTCCAGTAAAATCACTGTCACAATTGCTGTAGTAACTCAGAACTTCTGAACAATTCTTAAAAAAACCGTAGTTACTTTAAACATCAACGTTCTCGAAAAAATCAACTTGCAGAAGACGGTTCATTTCACTATATTATATTGATATACAATCATTTTGACGAAATTAAAAATATCTAAAATAATGCAATAAATCACCGAAGCAATAACAAAACTGTTAAAGGTGACACATGCACATGTACATGTTTCACAAGTGCACCAACTTAAATACTGTCTTAAGCTAACTTTCACCTTTACCGCATTTTCCTCCTTAATTTTTAATACTCACAATAAAATCCGAATTTTTTCAATATAACTCAACGAAAACCCCAAAACAATTACATTCACAATGACAAACCACGAACTAAGACATTCATCAAACGAAAGCACCCATCAAACACCAATAACGACCCACCATTAACATTGCAATTCAAAGCACTCCACGTCCGACGAATCGACAACTCGCGCGTGCTTTTATAATCGTTTTATGTCCCCCCTTCGCGAAAATTCATACATATGTCGAACAATGCATAATAATAACATTAACTCGATAACCGAAACGTAATAACTTCGCATTAAACTCCGTACACGTACCAAATTACGGTTATCGTGCCGAATGCAGTTCTCCCGCTCGCACTTATGGGGGTTCGTACGGTTTTGTCCCTTTCTTTGGTTTCTCTCAATTATCTGGAGTATGAATCGTCCCGAGTCCAGTCGACCGTTGAAAATAATTTAATTACGAACGATAATTTTCACGTAGAGAATTTTCCGAGTGCCCTAATAATTCGAGGGATCTAAATCAGAAATTTGTATTATTATATTTCAGCTTAGAGTTTTTATAGAAGTTTTCTCGGTGGTACCTGAGTGTAATTTTCCATGTGAATTATTCGATAAGTGGATAGAAAAATGGTTTGCTTTTTCGATTGACGTATCCACTAAAAATAGATGGAGAGTATATAATAAAAGCACTTTAGTTTCAAAATTTAATTCTTTGCACTTTATCAATGTTTGCTTCTGATTCATTATTGATACTAGGAAAATAATTGATAGCTATACCAGAGACGATCACTGTTAAGTTATACAGATTCAAAATATTCAGTGAAAGTTGTGATATTCACATCATTTTTTAAGTTTTTATAGTGTATAATATTTTAAACAAGTGATAATTATAAAATATTAAATTAAATTATTAAAGTATTTTATTAAATTTTACAGTGCAAAGTATTAAAACTAAATACATAATTACATAATTTCCACTTACTTAGTACATAATTTTTGTGTGCGCAAATTATTTTTATCAAAATGAATACAATCAAAACTATAATTAAGTGCAATAAACTACCTCAAAAAATAAATCAAAAACTACCAACCATTTTTTTATAAATTCTCAATAGAAAAGTGAAACTAAAATAATATTTAGGTGATTTATGAATCATTGTCAAACCTCCTATTCGACTCTAAAATAAATAATAATATAATAAAACACAAAAATAATATTTCACCTAAACTCCTAGAACGAGAAACTTTCGCAACTCGCACTTTTCCTAATATAACTTTCTCCCAAAACTTCCAGCTGCAAAATATATGAACTCGTATAAATATTTTCAGCGGAACAAACGTAACTTTCCGCGAACGTCAAGTCGATTTTTCACCGACCCGGCACTATGTATATATATATAAAATATACAAGTCGATTAAACACACGAATTTTAACCGCCCTGTAGCCAAGGCAAATAAAATATTCAAGAAAACTCGTGGAAAATTCGATCGTGGCGGGTCCGGCGTCCGTTCGCGCTTAATTCGAAAATGATGTCTTTTTTGCTTCGTTTTGTGTGTTTTTCCGATATTTTTTTATTGATATAATTTCTGTTATCGTGAACGTTGGAAATTTGAGAAAAAATTTCAGAAATTTTACTGATATTTAACTGTTTTTATTCGATTAAACAAACGTTGTATTCATTCTTATTGCTGTACGTTCGAATACAATATTATTTTTTATTAATATTTATATATACGTATATAAAAATAATATTTACGTTAGATTCATTTGAAATTTAAAGTCGATCATAAAAAAAAATTATCAATAAAAAAAATTTTGATTGAATCTAAACTTTTTGAAATAAATATAGTAAAAAGATCGAATATAACTTAACTATTCTGACAAAGTTAACATATAATATCGTGAAAATATATGCATAGTCTAAAATCGAGTAATAAAACACTAAAACGGTAACTATCCTAGTAAAATATAGACCTTTTTGAGCTTGGCTCGGTCTTCGTTAAGTTAACAATTGAGTTAACAAGACCGGGTTATATTTGAATAACGTTTTCGTGTTTTATTGCGGCGGTTCAAAAGGCGAACTTTAAAAAACTTCAGTTAACATTCAACTGCTTAGCATATAAATTGTTTTTAACGAATTCGACCTCTCGATGAGACTAATTTGCATTCGAATTCTGGAGAAAAAAAACAATTAAGGCTGAATTTTTGTATCTTAAAAATAAATATATCTATATATTATAATTTTGGTAATATTTAATATTGTATTTGGTTTAAGAACTGAAAATTTATTAACTTCAATGAGTTATTGAAATGGGAATTGCGTAATTATATGATTTTTTTGTAGTAATTTTCAGACCGGAAAATTCCTGTACTTAACAAAAAAGAAAAATGTACTTCACTTAATTATTATCATATTTCTTATTTCCATTATTGTATAGTCTTGTTAATAATTTGATATTCATTTCAATAATGCACAGTCAAATTTATTTTCAGTCGACAAAATTGTATACAAATCAAATAATTAAATATGATTTATTAAGATAAAATTTTCACTAAGAAACTCTATAATACAATATGAAATATATTAAATAGGAAAATCTGGAAATTTCACCAAACGAAATTAAATTCTAAAATTAAGTCACACGATAACGCATAACAATAATTAAATTCAACCTGCAAGATAACGATCTTTAATTAAAAAAAATAAATTAATAATTTTCCGGAATTTGAGCAGCAGGACCAGTTTATGACAGCCTCAAAAGGATAATGGACGCTTACATTGTTTGTTTACAAATAACACAGAATGAGCATTTACAGTATTCTCGTTTTAATTACCTATAAATATTTTGGGAATCGTGTCCTAAACGTTTCTGACTAATTGTTGAAATGAAGGTTCTCGAGGAAAATTAATTTCGTATTATTTATTATGTGGCACTGCTCACAATGGTCTTATCAAATTTGGGTTTTGAAGAAAATGTTCGAAATGGAGTTATTATTGTATTTAAGAAATTGCATATTTTAATTACGATCGAGACGGTATTGAAATTTTAATTAATTGGAAAAATATTTTTCGGTTAGATTAAAGTATTAAAAACAATAATGTACATCAAAAATACATAATGTAAATGTAATGCCATCATCAAAATAATCAAAAAATTATTCGAATAATTGAAACTATATGTAAAAAAATGAATGTTTGTATATTTGTTTGTTGCCGTTTCACTCCAATACCGTTCGATTGATTGCCATGAAAATTGGCATGTATATGTATTTTTTTATGTAGAAGGTTTTTAGCGTCATTAAAATAGGATTACCATATTTTCCAGTACCCAAAACGGGGAGGTCCGCAAAAAAATGTTCCCCCACCTATATAAAACAAATATTTTTTGTCAAGAAGGTTTTTGTATCATTAAAATAGGGTGACCATATTTCCCAGAACCTAAAACGGGACAGTCCGCAAAAAATGTTCCCCGCCTGTATGAAATAAATGTTTTTTGCCGAGAAGGTTTTTGTATCATTAAAATAGGGTGACCGTATTTCTCAGAAATCAAAACGGGGCGGTCCGCAAAAATTACATTTGAAAAAAATAATTTGATTTAAAATTTAAATCCCGAGCAACGCCGGGTACTACCGCTAGTACCGCTAGTTTATTTTAAATTCTCATTGTAATTTTGAATTGCCCATATATTACGAAAAACATCATACGAACATTGTATGAAAAAAAATTCAAGTTACAATTTCAAGCTTTTTAAACGGACTATATAGAAATTCAGGCAGTGTTATAAATACTGAGGAAAATTTTTCTCACGATTTTGCTTAATCCGGAACATTTATATAAGGATTTTCTTTCAAGTTCGCCTCGTGCTGAAGGAAATCGGGAAAATCGACGATGAGAAAGTGGTCGTTTATTTCTAGAACTGAGAGACTTTTTCAAATACTTTGAACCATTGATTCTAATAAAGTTTCATGAAAATAAATCCAGCCAACTATTTTCAAAAAAATTAACGCAAACGCGAATTGTAAGCCAATTATATCAAAATTTAATTTCCGCATAGTCATTATAAATGTTTTGTTATAAAATAATTAATAATATTTATTTAAGATTTTGCTGAACGATTTGGAAACATCAAATTTTAAATATTACTATTTTCCTATTTAGCTATTTTCCATTTGCAAAATACCAAAATTACACAGACACATCAAATCAAATTACCGAAACGATGGATAACCGAAGCGTGACGAAACTCGTAATTGGAACAGTTAGAAATTAGTTTTCCTTATTTTTTCCGTACTGTCGGAAAAACTTTCCACGTAAGCCACGGAAAAGTGTGAAAATCCACCTTCCACGATAGACTTTTCAGCTGAAGATAAGCGGTTTTGACTCCTGCTGAAAATTATGGTCCTTATGGGAGGAATCGTAAATCATTTTCTCTTCGGAAAAGCGGTATGAGAATCCAATTTTCTTACACCGACGACGCGATTGTAAATTTTTCACTTGCTATATTTATATTTGGTCGGAAAATATTACAGTTTATAATGGTCGTTGTTTGATGTATTATCTGACGTGCATTCAGAATCGTTTTTCGTTTGGAAAATTGGTTTATTTAGACGAAAATTGTACTAGTTTTATACAGTACTTGTTTTAAATTTACATGGACCTATTATTTCATAAAGATAATATGAATATAGTGTGATACAAAAAAACTGGAATTCTTAAAAACTCAATAACAATATAGAAAACCCAACAAAAAGAAACTTTTCAACAAAAATCAAACCATTATATCTTGTCATTCGAGAAAAATAAATCCAAATTGACTTTTTTTTTAAACTGAACGTCTTATATTAATAAAATTTTCTTTGACAAATGCATTTTTCTATTCTACCATTGAGGTTCTTCATTGTTCGTGATAATACCTTAACTGGAAGATATCAAAAGAGAACGCCATTTATTAGTCAAAAAGAATTCCGAATGACTAGACGTAATTTTCACAAATTTTCAATTTGGATTTCTAGTTCTTAAATGGCAAGATGTAGTTATTTAGTTTTTTTAAAAAGATTTTTTTATATTAGATTCTCTATATTTTCACTGAGTATTTCAAAAGTTACCGTTTTTTGCTAACACTTTGTATATGACGACAGTAAAATGTACATACATTGAAATAAATATTTAAGATTTAATATCATATGACTATGAAGTTATACTATTATGAAGTATTAGGATGAAACGTTATAAAAAAGAAACGTTACATATGTAACGATATGCATATCTGATATGGAGTATTAAAATGAGAGTTTAGTTGAATTTAATTGTGAAATTAATTTTAAAAATTACATTATAAGAAGGAATAGATTAATTTCAAATATAAACAGAAAAAAAAATTATAAATGATGTTTAGACTATTTCAATATGCTTTGTATAAAAATTGTGTTCACAGCAATTTGATACATAATAAATGTGTTGATAATAATCATAATTATAGCCGTGTTTACCGAATCTCAAAATAACAAAGCACACAAAGAAAATCAGGAAAATTTAATCTTCATTAGCACAAAGCCATAATCGATACATTGAACATACAAGAATAAACACGTAACTCCCGCAAGTAATACAAATGGAAAAAGTTATCGGTTTTAATCGAATAATAATCATCGCCGCAGTGAAAACATTCCGCCGGAAAATGTACGTCGGAATTTTCCGTACAAACGGAAAACTTTCGCTCCCTCCTAACTTCAATAAAACATCACTTTATTACGAATAAATTACGAATTTTATCGCGCAGAGAAAATAGATCAATAATATCGAGAGGCGAATTTCGCGGAAATTCCCGAATTTATGCATATTATAACTCTGGATTCGAATGTGGGGCGTATAAAAACGGGAAAATTACAATTTATAGATATAGCGCTTTTACTACGGCTAAATGATAACGTATTGAATATGCAAACGTGGTTATTTTTTTCCGTTGTTGATTCGTTTTTCAGAATCTGAAAAATGAATTTGACCTATTTTCGATTCGGATCTGTTTGTTTTTAAAGCACGTACTGTATTTATTCATCAATTTTTTTTTAATTTATTTATACAAACAGTTCTTTGTATTCGCTATACTGTTTATTAATAAGTTGTATTTTAATATCCATTTTTTTAAATAAAGCGAAAAAATCAACGTAAAAAAGTAATTGATTCGTTTGCTTGAAACGTGCTTTTTGAGTTCGTACAAATGAAAAAAAAGAGTTGGCGTATTTTAATCATTTATATAATTTTTTTTAGAGAAAATAATTTTATTGATTTGGTACTATTAATAAATAGAACGAATATTAAAATAAGACATATTAATAAATATTTCTTATTTTAATATTCTTTTTTAAAAATAGGGCGAAAAAAAACGGTGTAAAAAAGTAATTGGTTCGTTTGAATGAAACGTGATTTTTCAGTTCATACAAATAAAAAAAGAGAGTTGGTATTTTAATCATATATATATTTTTTTTATTTTTTAGACAAAATATACAATATAGTTTAATTATCCCCTATATATAATAGCGGATATCTGTCTGTGTGTGTGTGTGTGTCACAATGACGCTCGCGACTTTAAAACGATCGACGGTCGTTTTTTCGAAATAAAAACCAGA
>JAOXNN020000029.1:686608-702835 GCA_028571205.2 Hydropsyche betteni | reverse complement strand
CCAGCCTATAGGCATCTAAAGATGTCAAAATATGCAATTTTTTCATAAAAGTTTAAATCTTTAAAAATTAATAACTTCAAAAATAATTGTGCTACACAACTGAAATTTGGTATTTTTTCATAAATCTATGATATATTGCTGCATACCAAAAATCATGAAAATCTGAGACATCAAATCTGAAAATCTCCGAAAATTGTGTTGATTTGACATGGAATGACCCATAAGCAAAAGAATATCCTATTAAACATGCATATGTCACGCATTATTTGCGAATTTGCTTATTTCGCGTATAACGCAAAACAATTTTGATATACAAATAATATAGTAATGTGGTGCTTTTTTGATACTTTTCATCAAAATTTAGACTTATTCCTTTTTATGATCATCGTTTTCACATATTTTTATAGTCCTGGTTAGGTTTTTTTTTTATTTTAAGCTTTGATTATTATCTACAAAGATAAAGTTTCATTAGGTATCATTTACATCAAAAAAGTATCAACCCACTAATTTGTATGATGAAAAATAGTTTTGCGTCATACGTGAAAAAAGCAATTTCGCAAGTAACAAATAAACCTCCAATTTTCTCTCAATTTTATGATCATAAAATACGTTCACGTTTACACTCCCCATAAAATAATACTCTATATAAAATTACCAATTTATTTTTCAGTTAAAAACTTCAAAACTACAAAAACTCATACAGAAATAACCTTCGTGAAATCGAACCCGAATCTTTCGGCACAAACACGCAAATCCCGTCCCAAACCAACATTCAAACTCTCATTCATAATTAACAAAACAATAAACGTAAATAACACAATTTTAAGTCCGCAAATACGGCTCCGTATCGGCTACGGTGTCCGCCCCGTTAACGGTTTCCGTATTCAAACAAGCGTGAATAGCGCGCGAAAATGCGAAAGCGCGCTCATTTGTAATTTCCTTTTCGCCAGTGTGTAACATTTAACATTTTCACGGGTAAATATGAACGTTTTCGCGCTCTGCATGTGTAATGAATGTTTTACGTGCGCGGACGGTGTATCAGTGTGGAGTTTTCGCTTTATTATTCATAATGTGAAAAATCGCGCGCACATTTGAACGGTGGGTAATGGACGATTTCCGTTCGGGTTTGGCGGGAGTTTTTGTTTTTTAATAATTTTGATTTGATTATGTGAATTTTCGCTCGTGTGGATTTGGTTTAATTAGATTTCCGTGTTGATGTTAAGTTTTCGTGTTTTTTTTTTTGAATGATTGTTTTCGTGCATGATTTAATTTTTGTGTATGATTATATATATTTTTTTAAATTTTAGTCGTAGATCGATCTGATAAAGTTTAATTTAATCTAATTGTGTGTAAAATTTGAAATTTTTACGATAACATTCGCTAGTATAAAAAAATTCTTATCAAAATTTTCTGATCAAATTGCTGCGTTTTTAATGAAGAAATTAAAATCAAAAAAATTAAATAAACATGGAACTGGAATGAGTAATAAGCTCAATTTTTTATCGAATTATTTCAATAAAAATTCTAAATCTTTTAAAAAAAAATTGTAAATGTCAAAAAATTTGAAGACGATAAAAAAAATTATATGGGTTATTCATTCAATTTTTATACAAATAATAATAAAAATTACTAAAGGTTGGGGGGGGGGGGGGTTTCAAAATTTGAATGCGGGCCGACCACCCCCCCACGCCCCCCCCCGCCCACCCCCTGGGCCGGCCGGCCATAAAAATTTGCATGCGGGCCAAATTTTTCTTATTACACCATTGCATCTGAATATATTTTATAATTATTAAATTTGAGTGGCTCGGCAGTAAATAGTGGTAAGCGCCAAAATTATAAAATTGAATTTCATTTATTTACTACAAAAATTAGTACTTTTACTACAGAAATTAATGAATAATTCCACATTCCCTCAAAAGACGACAGTTCTGTGTCGGACTACTCCTAGTTTTATTTGATCTAAATGCACGTAAATTGTTTTTTTTTAATATCTCCAAAAGTGACAAATCTTACTTAACATTATTTACTGCTGAGCCCCTCGTTCTCTTAATACAACATTTTTTTCAATTGACTCAACTTATAAACAACTCACATATATAATTTAAAAAATAACCATCCAAAAACCCCTTCAAAATTCAATACATTACGCAAACTTGTGTATGCAAGAGCGCCCTCGTCTCGTTCGCCCAGTTTCTTTGTTTCGAAACGCGTCGTATTTTTTTATTATTAACGTTATTATACATTTTTTTTTGGCGGGAAAACTCGCCGTTCTGTCCCGCGGGCGGGAAAATTCGCCGCGTCGGAACGACCCCTTTTACGACGGCCGCTGTAAACGTTGAATTATCGAATGAAATTATCGGAGATAAAGTCGGAATGTTTATCGTCTAATTTGCGAAGCTGTTAACTTGAATGTGATGAAAAGTCGTATTGAATTCGATGCTTTTTCGCGCGAAAATGCGACGTTGGAGAAATTCGGTTGAACAATGGTGTTTTGTGTTAAAAAATTTTGATATTCCAGTACTGTTCAAAAATGTACGTGTTCACACATACAAATCGCTAGATGTCGAATTGTCGGTTTATATTTGAAGTGTAAGATGCGTCTACATTATGTGGAAATTCTGTGAGGTTTATTTCGGCTTTACTTTTGGAAAAAATGAACGTTTGAGTGAGTTGGGTAAATTTCGTATTTCTTGGTCGGAAAAACTGAACGTATTTAATAAATAGTGCATTTTTTAATCAAATATTCTGAATGTGTATGAGTTGAGTAATGAAAGTTATTTCCGTGGCATTTACTAAACATATTTTACTTATTATATTCCAGCATTAAAATCGAGGACTAAAACCATATTGAAAATGCTAAATCTAAATATTAAAAAAAATCATTATTTTTTAAGTTGATGTTCTTTTATATCATTATTATAAATATTAATATGTGTAAAATTTCAATATAGTACAGATGCGCTTTATAATATTATATTACTTTTAATCAAAATCCTCAATTCTAGATCATATCGATAATACTGCATCCACAATTCCACATATTATTATAGAAAAGTACTATTTAATAACTGAAATTTAAGTTCGTGTCCTTTTAAATCGTTATAAAAAGTATACAGCGTAATACAATTTCAACATAGTGTAGATGCACTTTATAATTTTACTGTTAATAAGAAGTTTTCAACATTGATCAAGGATTAAGACCATACGGCTAATGCTACATCCACATATTAGAAAAGTAATATTATTTTAATTATATTTTAAGCTCATTTTCTTTTAAATCGTTTTTATAAGTATAAAATGTAATGTAATTTTAACATTGTGTAGATGTGCTTTACAATTTTGCTATAAATTGGCAAATTTCGTATACGTGTGAGTAAGCTATTTCCACACCTGTAATTCCAAACGGTATTGAATTTCTGATTGTTTTTTATATGTAAATTACTATTTTTAAACATTATTATATTTTTTTTTTTATTTTAACGTCCATCGACCTTTTCCATATCATCAAATCAACACAAAAAAAACAACCACAAACTCAAAACCAACAAATCGAACCTTCCTATAACAATCAAAAACCGTTCACAACCCGTAAATTACCACACACAAACACACCACCGTCGTCGATCAATTAATAATTCAAACGCGAAATAAAACGGCCATTATCGCGTGTCGTCGACAATAATTCGAAGCCATTTCAATAGACTCATTTGCGGCCATTATCCGCACGTGAAACGGACCAAGTATCGATTTCGAAAACGGAATACGTCCGCCTTTATTTTCGCGCTATGTGCGAAAAAATTAAAACGGTAACAGATATATATTTTAAATAATATTGATAATTTATTGCGTGGGACATTTTTCGTTTTTGGCGGGGGTTTTTGAATCCGTTTGGCCGCAAAAGCGCCGCCGTTCGACCATATCGGCTGACGGTGCGATAAAATTCGATGTTCTGTTATTTTTTTTTATGTGTATAAAATGTGAAATGAAATGCGGCATTTGTCCGATTTCTGTTTGAAAATTGTGCACGTTTAAATGGTGAAACCTTTGAAATATACATACAAATGCTTACTATGTAGATTTTTATGTTTTAATCTCATAATAAGTATTTCAGTCTCATAATAATTAATTTAAATCTAAAAATAATATGAGTATTTTTTTGATTCGTTCTGAGAAATTAATAATTAATTAAAATTTTAAATTTGATCAAAATACCTATAGAGTTATTAAAAATTCAAGTTGAATTTTTTATAGAAATTTAAAACTGATAATACAATAAATTGAAATATTACATAACCTCAAAACTCATACAGCTTTTACAAAAGAAATTTAACCTTTTGATCTTCAAATCAAATTCTACTTTGAAAAAATTATCAAAATTTTGTTTGAAAATAATAAAAAAAAGTATAAGTTCTTTGATCCCCTATATATAATCACGGATTTCTGTGTGTTTTCGTTCGTCTGTTGTCTGTTCGAATGACGCTCGCGACTTTTTCACGAATATGGTCTTTATGCGTATACAGCTAACGTCTATAATATGATGCTTATTATCGGCTTGCTATTAATTTCTGGCTTTGCCATTCCAATTTAGCCTGTATGCCCATTAAAATAACGGTTATAATCGCTACACTATTTACATCATTCTCGAGCTCGAAAGTCATAAAATATTTTTGCATAGATATATTTAATTTTTATTTTATTACGAAATAGTATGGTTATCAATTCACAGCCGATGTTATTAAGATCGGGCCTATATACTAGCTTTATAATAAGTAATGAAATACAATCTTCTCTCTACTCTTTTCTTCAATCTCTTCTTCTCTTTTTGACTTTTGAAATCTCAATTATTGATTTTTATATTTTTTTTGGATATATAATTATTTAAATTTTTTGATTTATCAATCTGAATATGTACTAAACGTTTCTTTTGTATGTTTCATAAAATCATTAAAAAAAATGATCAATAATGAAAATATAATAAATTTGCGATATTTGAATTTGATTTGTAAGTGGTTCAATTTGAAATTTAAAAGTCTTGATTTGATTTAAAAAATCAATGAACTTACGTTTCTTTTTTATTCATTTATTTTTTCAAATAAATTTTGATAAATTTCTCACGGTTGAAATCGATTTGTAAAAAGTTCAATTTGAAATTTAAAAGTCTTAATTTCAATTTTAAAATGTTTTAAAAACCAATGTACTCACTTTTTTTTCAAATAAAACTTTAACTAATTTCACATGGTTGAATTTGAAGTTTAAAAGCCTTAATTTCATTCAAAAAAGGTTGAATTTCGAATGCAAAAACGGTAAATCACATCACGCCATCAATCACCCGGATGACGTCCGTTAATAATTTCCATTCCCGCGTAAAATAAATAAATAACGCTTTTCGCAACGGGGGGGTCGTTAAACGAACGCGTAATATCGCCGTGCGGTCGATTTATGGTCGACATTCGCGCCCGATTTGGACCCGAAGATGCCCGCCATTTTCGCGCCGTTGAAGAGTTAATCAATCCCTTTTGTGGGTTATGGCCGTAGTTTGCGGGTCCCAACCCGTCTGCAATACGAATTCGAATTTTCATATTTGCTCCGATTTTTTATTATTCTTTAATAGATTTATGCGGTCGTAAAAGTGGCCCTTTCTCCGAGCATGCCCGATTACAAATTGAGGGCGTTTTTTGTATTCAATTTTTTGAAATTTTTTTTATTACATAACATATCGTTTTTGAGTTTTATTATCTACGATTTTCATATTTTAATAAATTTGATTTATTTTTAAAATGTTACATTTTTTGTCAAAAAATGATTTTTTTGAATAAATTTATTTTGAAAAAAAACTTCGATTTTTTTTTCAAACGTCGGAATTTTTTTCCAATTCATATTCATATATTCAATTCTATTAAGTTTAAAAAAATTAACACATAATCCAGTTATATAAAAAAAAAACTTGAAAATTTCATGAAAACGTACCGAATTTAGTATTCAAATTTTATTTATAAATAAACTCGACCTTGATCAAAAATAATATAAAGAAATATTTCACAGACAAGACTTTCATAAATTGGTTTCAAAAACGCCACGCAATTTTTCACGAAAACACAAACAAAAATTTGTAGGCTTTCAGGGCAATGTAACGACTCGTCCATTAATTTGTCTCAAAAAAACGTGCATAAAAAAAAAGAAAACAGATTTTCCTCCATTTAGTCTAATGAAAACCGCGTTACGCCACTATCCGTATACGAAAAAGAAACACGCTTTATGTAATATAACACATAAGGTGTCCCAAAAATATTATATTATATAAATTTGAGGTTTTAAACTAATTTTAACCCTAATATTGAGTAATCAAAATATTTAAATATTTGAAAAAAGAATATTATATAATTTGTTACTAAATTTATTATATTTTCCCATTTGAAAAGTACTATAAATCGCTGAAGTTAAACGACATTAGATGGAATCGATATTTAGATGAATAAATAAATTCCTTTACCTGAGACCATTTGGAAGGATATAAAAAGTTTCTTTTTATGTTTATTTTTTTATCTTTGAACCTTTTCCTCTTTCTACAATACCTTAGAAACTTCTAATAATATCGGAGAGGTCTATTTTTATAGTCAACGTTAGAAACGATATACATATAAAATTATAATTATATTTTTAAAACAAAAAAAGCTTTGATACATACGTGTATAATATAAAATAATACAAATATTTCGATACATATTTCCAAAACAACTGAATTAGCTTATTTGGATCGTGTTTAAGAATATTTTAAAATCATTTAAAATTTACAACATATTTTTTATGTCATCTACAATTCGATGAAATTTTTAATGAATTAAACACTGAGACTATACAATATTTTCAATATATTTGTAAAAAAACATCTATTGACCATATTAAATATCGCTCAACTTTACAATCAATAAAAAAATGATAAATCCAACGACAAACATCAATTTTGTATTCAAAACATCAGTTTTATCATTTGATACAGAAATTACTATGCAACGTTCTTAGTATCAATAAACCATGCCTCATTTTTATTATAATATCATTTCCTTCCACTTTGTTTACTATTTTTACTCTTTATTCCCATGGTAGAATTTCGCGTTCAATTTGCGTCACTTGAATGCAATTTAACTCCACCGTTTCAAAAAGAAAGCTCTTTGTACGTATAAAGTGCAATGTCACTTTACCTACTGCAATTGAAATTTTATCCTGCGGTATTACGTCCTTTATGGCTGCCAAATCAAGTTAAAACAGCTTAATTTAATTAAAATACGTTTTATTAACTTTTCCTAGACGAATTTTATTATTTTGTTCGGTTTTAGTGTGCAGTAAATTTTTTTATATTCGACACGTTTCTGAAATATTATTTTTGAATGAAATTCGAGGTTTATTCTTTTTAATTTGTAATGGGAACTTAAAGTTACGTTTTTTTTTTTTAATAAAATCAAAAAAATCAACTTCATTCACAGAATTAGACATGTAATGGAATTAGGCAAGTCTCCCCTATCACTAATTAAAATCATTTTTTCAAGATCATAAAAAACCCTTACATTATATTTAAAACCTTGAATATTAAACACAACTCAATTCAAATTCAAAAAAACGCACGCACAAATCCCATAACACCCAATAAAATATGCAAAAATGCATCGAAAAATACGAAAAAAAATAATAATAATAACGACAAACATTCTAAGAATTTGCATGAAGGTTTCGAGAGTTCTTAATGACATTAGTGCACGACATTCTCACGAGTTTCACCATCGAATTATATAGCTGACGAGAGTACAGTGTGTGCTTGATGTATTTAATTCGATCATGGTCGCAATCAGTGTTGCCAATTTAGGCGTTGCTGCGCCGAGTTGAGTGTTTTGCGAGTGGCATTATGCGGTTTTTGGGCATCGATAAACGAGTCGGCGAGTTCGTTATGGAAGAATTTCGCCTTAGATGGTATTGAATATAACATAATATGTTAGACCCGGTTTCGGACGGTTTCGAATAGATTCGATTTTAAAAACGTCAATTGATTTCTTAAGTAAAAGTAAATTTTAAAAATATGTTGCGCTACGTTTTTGTAATCGTTTCGTTTATGGACAAAGCATATAATCTGTAAAATTTAATAATATCTGATGGTATATAGGCGCCATTATGTATAAACCCATTATTGAACGTCTTCTGTCAAATATGACAGTGGACGTGCCTTGCGAAAATGGCAGCGAACTTTTTTTCGTTCACGTGCCAAAATATCCTAATAATTTTTGGATGAGCCTATTTGCAGATACGGTATCTGCGAATTATTGGCTATTTTAAGATACAGAGATCTGTAAATAACCAATAATTCGCAGATACACTATTTTCAAATAACCAATAATTCGCAGATACAGTAGCTTCAAATAGCCAATAATTCGCAGATACAATATCTTCTGATAGCCAATAATTCGCAGATACCATATCTGCAAATAGCCGCATCCATAATTTTTAATCGACTATCAGGCGTGTTAAGAAAATTTTAATGCCTTCCATAAGTATAACGTAAGACTCGTCGACTGTCATATTTGACAGAAGACGTTAAATGATGCGCTTATACATAATGGCGCCTATATACCACGAGATATTGTTAGATTTCATAAACCAAGCAAGATTATATACTTCGTCCATGAACTAAGCGATTATAAAGACTCAAAACATACAAATAATTTTCTTTTTAATTTTTGATAAATTATTTAAAAAATTATGCAATAGGTATATTGTTTAATTTAATTCCAATTAAATATTATATAATTATATTGATTCGTAATTTTTTTTATTTAATATATACCAAAACCGAAATGATATATATTTTAAAGGGTTGAAATTGTTTCGAACGTGAAAACGACCGAAAAAAATTAATCGAATTTCACAAAAAAAAATTCAAGAAGAAATAACATGTACATTCCGTTCTCACGTAACGCTGAATTCTGAAAACGAAAAAAGCCAATTTCGAGTCTCCCGCGAAAGCGAATCAATTCAATTAGGCCTTAAAGGACGTTCGTTTGCGTCCTCATACCACGCTCCTTTGTGCATATGAAAAAAAAAACACGGAAAGAAAATAAAATCCACTTTTTCGGACTTAACGGTAACGAAATAACACAATTCCGAAAGGTCGGTAGAGTAACGACCGTTACATTTACATGCAAACGACTCCCATGTTTTCCTAGATTTATATATAAGTTACATAAAATGTCCTGACATTTTGATGTTTGTTGTCAATTCAATATGTGCCGGATTATTTGCGCACACATCCGAACCACGATTTACGCAATTTTTATTTTAACACAACTTTCCTATTATTATATATTAAAAAAAATTTAAAAAGCTTTTTTTCAGATAAAAAATATCACGTACTATATTTTTCATCAATAATAAATTCAAAAAAACCTTTTTACCACCTTAAAAATATCATATATACGAATCGATCGAGAATAAGAGCATTTTCGAGCTCCGTTGCGATTTATGGGTTAACATAATGCATGTTTCTTCATATTTCTTAATGTTTCCACATTTGGACGTTTATCGCGTTTGTATTATGTTATAATAGTGAACGTTTTCTGGCCATAAAGTTTCGGCAATTTGCGGCTATCGAACGCAGTTCGGTGATAAAACCGCCAAATTTATTGCTCAATATTGTGCTCAATGAGTTATTTCGATTGCTTATTTGAATTTGGCGGTTAAACGGCGACGAAAACGCTTCAAAATTGAACGCCGACCGATCGATTTATAAAAATGGGTGATTGAATATAACAAAAAAAATTTCCATAGTTTTTTTTTATATATTTTTAGTAAAGATTTTTTTTTAATAATACAAATTTTACATTAAAAATTCAAACTTATACAAATAAAATTCTACCTTTTAAACTTCAATTTAAATCTTTTACTAACAATCGTAAATTTATTTTCTTGATTTTTCATTTTTTTTTATTATAACATGAAAAATATAAAAGAAACTTTAGGTAAATTTCCATGCTACTTATTTTCAGATCGATTTATCAAAAAAATCATTTTTTTTTAAATTTGTGAAAATCACCGATTGAGATTATCAATTCATATTTAATAATAATAATAATGATGATGACAAGGACGATGATGATGATGATGAAAATAATAATACTAATAAAATTTTATTTGTTTCGTTAATTAATAAAAAAATTTAAAATAATATTTTCCGATGGTTGAATTCGATTTGTTAAAGGTTTTATATGAAATTTAAAATGCTCAATTTTTTTTATAAGATTAAATTTGAAGTATAAAAGCTGTAAAAAATTTTTATTTATTTTTTTATAATTTTAATGAATATTATTTTTTATAATTAAAATATTACAAAATTTCAACCCATTTCCTCTCAGTTATTTGCATTTTTAGCGAAATATTCCAAATAATAACATATTTATATAAAGAAAACTCATGTAAAAAACATAATTATAAAAAAAATTATATTTGTATTGTAAGTTTCGAGTATTTAGCAATAGAAGCGAAAATTTTTAGTAAATCGGAAAAAAAAACCTAACAAAAAACGGGTTAATTCAAAAAATTCATACCATTCTAAAAACAAATACAAAAAATACTTCTCCAATCACACAAAAATTTGACTACTTACTTAGACCATTAAAAAAAATATCCTACCTCAAACAAACGCCGGGGACTTCGCCTTCAACAATCCACACTCGAGCCGCAAAGAAATCGTCGAAATGGCGAAATGACAAAAGGAAAATGGCAAAATCGCGCGCGATTCCAACAACGACTGACGCGACCACCCCAACAGACGGAACGCGCAAGAATGACCCGCGCCTCGCGCGACTCGGCGACACGCTCGACGTCATCGAGCGAACATGGCTCTTATACACGTCGCGATAAAGGCCGAAACGGCTCTGCGCACTGACTAAGCGAATAACGAAGCTTCCCGCTGTAAGACGCGCGGTTTTAGGTCTTGTTGTTAATGCGTTTATAAGTCAGTTTCGTTCGAAGTGTTGTTTGGAAAAGCGCGGGTTATGCATGAGGGTCGGAAGGGCGTAAGCGACGTGTTTTCGGTATGAGAATGCGACGTTGCGGAGTTGAGGGGTGTTAAGGTACACGCGGACGCTACGTACGCTTTTACGTTTAGGGTTGTGTATTTGAATATTATATTGTAAGTGTATATAATATACTTGTCCAATATTTCATTTGCAAATTTTAAAATTTCAATTATAAATTCAAAATGATAAGTAATAAAATGTGGGTAAAGTTGTTTATATCCGTTATAAAACTATTTCGATGAGTACATTTCGGAATGAATGCTGTTTGTTTATGGGCGCATACTAATAATAATTAATAATTTGTTTATGGGCGCATAATAAAATCGAAATATTAACTTGCGTTGTTACCGACATTTATTTTAGGGGCGATTTGTCGTATCATATGATTCTTAGATTGATTTGTCGTAACATTTTTGAGAAGAATGCTAATTTCATGGAAATAAATAATCGAGCGAATGAAATATTGAGCTTGCGGGCGCAATCTGAGAATAAAACGGTCATTCACGAGCAACATTAATTTGCATTTTTTTATTTAACGATAAAATTAATATATTTTGATTAAAATTTATTTCGAAAATTTGATTCTTTAATATTTCTTAAAAAGAATACAAATTTTCTTCGAATTACAGCAAAATTCGTAAAAGAATAGCTAATTGTTATGTCAAACGCTATGTGAAAAGTGGGGGGGCTACTTTGGCCCCGAGGTGGCCCTTTGGATAAGCCTGGTATATAATATGTATAATAAATATATTCTTTTTAATTGTCTTATACAGTTTCAGTTTATTATTTTTCACAATTTTACTTTTTTTTTACATAATTTATAGTGAAAACTTTCATATAAAACTACCCAAACCACCCCCAAACATTGAAGCAATGTTTTTAAACGTTCGTTTCGGATCTCTTACAAAGCTTACACTTCGTTTAAAATTGACGTCGAACTTTGTTGTCTTCCTGCCAACATAAAATCGACCAATAAATGAATAATACACTGCTACAAAATGAATATTTTGATGATGTTGATTTTATATTTTCAATGGAATAAATACCTCGTAGTCTCTTTGTATCGTGCGCACGTAGTTTTCAATGAAACATCAAACTTCGAATAAGTAAATGCACGGGTATAAACGTGAATGCGCTTTTGCCAACTTAATGCTTTGTTTTATTTCATTCCGCACATTGCTACCGTTATTCCTCAAACTCCCCTAAAATTCACTGCCATGTTCAAACTTAAAACCACTCTCACGTCAAACTGCACCATATGGACCATATGGAACGTGAATTAAAAAAAAAACACATATTTAACTCTTAAAAAAACTTTGCCCGAATGTAATAAAAGGCTATATCCGTTCTTACCCCTCTTATATTAAAATTATTCTTCCTTTATAATTAAAGTATAATTATTTTAAGCCCACTTTACATTTTTTTAATAGAATTTAAAATTTATAATAAAATTAGATGATTTGCATACGTTGTTCAACGCTATAGCCTTCCATAACAATTTTCCGTACACTACTAAACAATTGTCAACAAATTTGACCGATATCACTTTAACGACACGGCTGCTATAACCCAAAAAATTTCGAGCGTCCCTATTGAAAGACCTTTATATTCAACACATCGACCATTATTAAAAAAATATAAAAATAAATTATTATAAGCACGACAGTAACGATCTTTATATTGAAACATAAAGGTTATTTAATTAATATTAAAAAACCTTTAAATGCCAACCCTATTCCGATCCATATCACTTTTCACGAACCCGTAACGATAACGAATTATATACAAACAAACTAAACTCACTAAAACGGCCTTTAATCTATATGTGAATAAGGCTCGCTTTACCCTCTAAACACCCAAACGAACCCTCTACAACCCATACACAACCTCAAAGCAAAACAACCCCAATCATCGAACATTCTAGGCCCAAAATGCTTCGACGTTCGAAACGCGCGCGAATATGAAGTCGCGCGCTAGACACGAAAGGTCGTAAGCGACGAACGAACCCTTTGAAAAAAAGCCCTTTTCAATACCAGGTACGGACATTACGTGCATTATTATGTGCCGCCGAAACAAAAGGCTGACAACAATGAAAACTCGATCGCGGCCAGTGCGTATTTATTTATTTCGTTCGTCGTTTTTTCGTTATTGTTTTTCGGGTGCGAATGTATAAAATGGCGACAGTAAACAGAAACGGAGCTGAATAATTTTCGGCGCGAAAGTGCCGGATAATATACAACCGGACAGAGATTTATGGTCGTAAAAGAGAATATAGCCTTTTGACGATTCGCCGGAAGGAAAAAACGTGTATATTGTAAAAAAATATTGGACTCTCCCGAAATAACGATTGACCTTGCAATGTCGAAAGTGTTCTTGATTTGTATTTTTTTTTTTCAGCGCCAATATATAATTTATATATGTTTTTTTCACGAACATGTGCGTACGGGTGAACCGAGCGATAAATTTTTAAGGCGACAGGAAACGGAAACGTTCGATAACTTTTATTTTTCCTGTGTGTGTTTTCCGAGGCTTTCATGTCGAAAATTACACACAGCGAAAAATACAAAAAGCATACACGTATCGGACCCGGCACTAATATGTGCAAATCACGATAGGGTTAATTAGACACGATCCCTTTGATCGTTGCTAACCCGTTTATAGCACGTATTACGTACGTGTGCGAATTAATTAAATACTTGGTAATTAATCATCGATATTTTATTATTATTTTAGTGTTGTTATGTATCGATAGAATTGATTTTATATTTTTTCCTTAAGAAAATTCGGAAAATTTATTAGAGGCACCTATGTGTAAAAGTTTAAAGTTTTCGTGAAAATTGGTTCGTGTCTTGGATAGTTTAAAATGTTTTTCGCACAATACCATCTGTGTAATCAAAACTAATTTTTCATATGAAAATTTTGAAAATTTAATAAACATTAATATTATACAATTTAACATGTACAATGTAAATATAATATTTCTTGGAAATTGCTAGATCGCATGCAAGTTACATAGAAAAAGCTACATCGAAACTTTTAATTAACTAAACAGAATAAAACTGTCATACAATACCAAGGCAAAAGCTTCGTTCACAACTTTAAGGTCAAGACCGCCATTTTCCGGTATACAAAGGTCTGTGCAATTTATGCCGGAAATGCACAAAAACCCATAAACTCCTCGTAACGACCACAAATACATTCCCAAACAGATAAATTTACTAAATAAAGAACTGGAACTAACCTTTTTCGCCCGCGGCATGATTCACTTCCGCCTTTTTGGCCTCAGCACTCTTTTTTTCGTCCTCCACTTTCTGGGCGGCCTCTTGACTCGTGTTACAGCCCATTTTCACTATATTATTAATCTATTGCACTTATAAACGATCACTAAATTCACTAAACTGTATACAGTTTCTAATTTCGGTCACAGTTCGTGACAATCCGTCTATTTCTGTCCGTGCGGTTGACTTAAAGTTCATTTAAAATAATTTCATTTACGTTGCGATTTCATATTGATGACGTCAACTGAAAAAAAAAATTCGAAATTAAATTATTTTGATTTGTGATGACACAGTTTTCAGGGTTTTCGTGTTTGGAATTTCTTTATTTACTGTTGAACTTTTCTATGTCAAAGTCTTGGAGAGTTCCATGTGGTACTAAGTGGAACGAATGTATTACGATTTTTTTATTTGTTTACTTAAATAATTATTAATTATATTAAAAAATTATTAATTATTTCACTCAATAGTATGTACATATTGTATTTTTCAATTTGACATAAAAATCAACCATTCTAATATTTAAAAAAAATAGTTAAATTCATACTTTTCGATCCTAAAAATGATTACAATATCCATTGAAAATCTGAAAAAAATCAAATCCAAACATCCATTCATACAATTTTCCTCATAGTATTCAAATAAAATCATATCCAAACATTTTCATCATTAATAATGCCGTACATCGTGAATACTTCCTCTAAAAAAAAGGAAAATATTGGGCGTTGAACGAAAATCGATTTACAAGTACAAATACGGTACTTATATATGTATATATTGCACGCACGTATAAAAATATTTTCAAAACACGATTGAACGTCGTTCAAAATTGATTTTGAACACCTAAAAAAAAAAAACAAATCGAAACATAAAAGTGAACTTCCCATAAAATTTGTCCGAATCGATTAATTTAAAAGTCGAAAAGTATGCATATTATACAGAGTGGACACTGAAAAACTGAAGGGTTTTAAAAATTCATAAATTTTTCGTTTTCAATATTTTTTTACTGGTTATAAAGAAAACTTTGAAGATAAAAATGATTACGTATTATGTCCAGAAACGAGTAAAACTCATTGGGCTTTTCTATTTCAGTGAAAACTTGATGAATTCAAATTGTTTCTGGGCATAATATGTAACCATTTTCCTGAAAAAAAGTTCAAAGTGAATAAATAATAACTTTTCCAAATCTTTCAGTCTTTCAATAGCCATCTCCTATACATCGAAAAAAAATTCTTATTATTAAAATTATAAATTAAGAGAAATAGATTTGTTTTATTATTATTATTATTATTGTTGTAGTTGTTTTGTTGTTGTTGTTGTTGTTGTTTTTGTTGTTATTATTATCTTTCTTATTTTTATACTTAATGAAATTCAGCAAGTTCATAAATCATTATAATTAATTGTGAGAATTTTTCATTTTTTTGGCATTTTCATAGTCACAATGAGAGATTCTGTTTTCTCGACGATTTTCATTTCTCGAGAAATGAGAATTCTTGATATCGGCATTTTTCTCGAGAAACAGTTCTCGAGAAGAAACGCTATTGTGACTCACAACGACAAGTAGCAATATAATATCAATACATTGATTAAAGTATCTCTTTTATCTTAATCTAAATTAATCCAAACCAAATTTTAAAAACTCTCAATTAACAATCAAAAGAGCAAACCTCCATTACGAACATAAATAAAGACGTATTCATATTTACACACGCGCTTATTCTCACCCTACAACCTCACTCTTAACATTACAGTTTGTTCTAACTGTAAAAAAATACATATAAAATTATTATTTATTACTCGCACCAATCGACTCATGAATTCTATAAAAGGGAGGGGCCGAAGCGTCGCGTGACAACACACAGGGGGTTCAATTACCCTCGGACGATTATAAA
>JAOXNN020000029.1:621389-657234 GCA_028571205.2 Hydropsyche betteni | reverse complement strand
ATTTTATTAATTAAATATTCAAATCGGGTTCACACAATCGGGTTTTCACATTTTATCGTTTTCCGTTTCTTAACAAAACCACAGCCGACGTTATCAACATCGGGCCTATATACCAGCGCAATAACAAAACGCGTACCGCTCGCCGTCCATCGGTCGTCGTTCCGCGTCGGCGTGCGTTGTTCCCCGCTCGGGTGGGGGCCGCGCGTGCGCCTCGCGCTCGGCCCCGTGTGCGGGGGCCGCGGGGCGCAGAGGAGTTGGTCGGGGTACGTTGTCGGGCGCGGCCGCGAGCTCGGCGGCGAGGGCGGAGGCGCTGGGGCGCTGACGCGGAGGCGCCGACCTGAGCCGGCTGGGGGCCGCGGCCCGACGCCGGCGAGGCTCAGCCGGTCGCCCCCCGGGGCGCAGGCCCGCCGAGGCTAGGGGGCGCGAGGGCGTAGGCGCTCGCAGCGCGGCGAAGGTGGGTCGCGCCGGCCGGGGCCGAAGGCCTCGCCGCACAGCCCACCATGCTGGCGCGCCCGCCCCCACACCGCACCACTAGACATGGCCGACGCGCATGAAGAGTGAGCATCTGAACCTGCAGTGTCCTTCCTCGCCAGGGCCGCCAACCGCTTCGGCGCCCCGGATCTCTCGATCGCTTTCGGGCGCGAGTGCGTGGATCGTTTTAACATTCGGGTCGATAATCAGTGATCGTTTCCCCCATATATCATCCTGCAGTGCACTTTTTTATCGAAAATATTCATGTTTAGATTCGATTTATGCATGTGGAAAATATCGATCTTTTTATATATCGCCGTATGTTGTTTGCGCGCGTTTTTCATTAGCGCCAATTTCAACGTTGCAACTGCATCGCTAATTGGCTAGATTGATCGCAATTAGAACAAACGGGTTTTTCGCATTTCGATAAGCTTCAATCGATATCCATCCCTCGGCGTAAGTTCCATACATTGTCTGAAACGTTAAACCACAAATTCGACTTACACGTGTGCATCGACTCTGCCACGATCCGCTATAGGGCTCAAATTAGCGCAGCGTGTGCGCTGCATTCAACATTTCTTTCATTGATGCGAACATTGTTTTCGTGAACGTCGAAACCCGACACGATTCGACGTCGAAAAAGACCGCGATCGGATTCGGGAAACGGCGGTTTCGCGAAAAAAGCGTGAAACAAACGTGCGACGAATGTAAGATGGCGCTCCGGCGGGGTGGTCGGCGCGGGCGCGACGGGGCGGGGGTGTATTGTGCGCGTAAGTGCCGCCGGCCGTCGAAGCCCGAAAGTCGGGGGCGAAGGCGCGGGACGGGGGCCCGGCGAGGGGCGTCGGCGCGCCCTGCGCCTGCACCATTCATGCGAACGGCGCGCGCCGCCATTCACGCCACTGTGCGAGCGCGCCCCCTCCCCTCGCGCGAACGCCGCTCACCCCCTAACACCGCCCCGGTTGCGACCATGATGCGTTTTCGTATTTTTTTTTTTCAGGATTCGATTTATGCGAATTGGATTTTTTTTTTGTAATTTATATATCGTGGAAATTGTTATATTCGAGTATATTAGAATAAAAATCTTAAATTATAAAAAGTTAAGATATAACGAAAATGTTATATTGATAAGATCAGTCGATGGATTGGTGAACAGTAAATTTCAATACAGTTAACTCCCATATATCGTTCATATTAATTTTTTTTTCAAATACATTTGAAACAAGCAGTTACAGTGTAAAAATGTCTAAAAATATTAAAATTGAAAAACCTTAAGCCCCTATAATGTGGAATCTTGATGTTATAGGGGGGTTTACTGTATTAGGTTTTTGTTGATATTTCTCAAACTTTGAAATCGTTGCCAATCTGTTAGTTTTCTGCTGCAGAATAAGGTCTCGTCGACTATTGTCGATGGACTGGGAATCTTATTATGTTTTGATAAAGGACGACTAAATTTTGAATCTAAAGTGTAATAATCTGTATTTTTGTACTAGAAACTCATTTTCATTAAATTGTGCGATTATGTTTTATTGAGCAACGTAGATCAATTAAAATTACTGAAAGCTATGTTTACAATGTATCTATCTATACCCTTTTGTCTATTTAAAAGACATACGAAAAAAAAAATTACACTTTATAAACGTTTAGTTTCTTGTAGTTTTCCCTACAAACCTCCTCATTTTCTATTAATTCTCAATCTCATGCTCAATAATGAAAGCTCAGATACAATTTCTACGATTTCCACAAAAAATGACATATCCTTAATTTTTCTAAAAAAAAACCTATCTCGTTCTTTTCCATACATTTGTATATATAACTAGTTCGACACAATTTTGTTTTACACAAAACGAATGACATCTGTATATATATTAATGAATTGCTAGAATTAGTTTGAATTGAAAACTTTAAAATCCTATAATTTCATAATCTAAAACCAACATTATAAGATAAATAGAATAGTCGGCAGATGGGCATGTTAACATATTATTTGCAGGGGTTCGTTTTCAATGTTTTGATTCTTAATCTTCTCTTATCGCCATGTGTGGATGTATGTGATAAGGAAAAAACCCTGAACTAGCAATGGTATCGAATAGACTAATTCATAGTGGATGTTTACATAAACAGCACACAATAACAATATGAAAAATTGTTAGATATGAATGAACCAGCGGCAGTTTGTTGCAATAATCAAACTTTCATAAAAAACTCAAATTTTATTATGTTTAAAAACTTAAAATAATGAAGTTTCTTCTAATAAAAATAATTAATTTTAGAATTAGAATCAATATATGAATCTTTAAAAATTCTCATATTGTTATTAAATTATGAATAGAATCGTTATTAATTGAAAAATATATCAATCATTTTCTTTCATTGAAGAAAACCTGTCACGAAATATTTATTTTATTAATTTAATAGACCAATATCGATTCGTAAATCATAGCTAGATTATTTCAAATCGAAACGTTTGTCTAATTTGTATACGATATTTGTTTATTATATGAAATTTTTTGTTATTAATGTTCTTATTTGATTTTAGTGATTGGTTGGTGCGCGTGCGGGCGCAGGTGATGTGCCGCGACGAGGGCACCGGAGGGTGGTTGCCCCTCGGGGGTGGAGGCCTCTCAAATGTTATGGTACGCAAGAGACCTCGACATTGTGAGTACACAGACCGTTTCAACGCATCAAAATATCCAATTCGTCCATTCAATCATTTCCATTATCTTTTACAGCGTCAGGTCCCATTGACGTACTCCAAAAAAATTCATTACTAGGCCATGCGTCTCCAGCACCATCGCTTCCGCCCTCAGATCAAAATGGAAAACAGAAAAATCCTCCATATCAGTTGGCCAGTCACAACAACAACAACAACTCGAGACAGAACACGTCGAGTCCGCAGCAGCAGGTGCAGCCGTTTTTCCACAAACACACGCCGTCGAACGGATCTTCGAACAGCTTCCAAGCGTCCCAGTCCAGCCAGTATTCTAAGCTGAAGAACGGGTCGTCGTTGTCGCAGAACTCCCAAATCACAAGAAGTGCCAATCCTTTGAATGCCAAACCTCATCAGCACACTCAGCAGCTAGGGGGTAGTGGAGGCCACTTGGAAACCTTGGGTCTTAGGGGATACATAGACGAGAGGCTGAGCGAAGACCTCGGCACGCAAGGAATACAATCCGCTAACGGCGGCCAGCAGAGCTTGGGATCCGGATTGAAGTTCGAATATTTTATTTACGGGAAACGAATAAGTGATCAATCGGTGAGTTGATCGAATGGATTGTTGATGGCTTTTATTTTGATTAAATTGTGGTCAGTATTTAAAGATTTATACTGATTGTTTGTATTTATACTAAGCAGTCAGTATTCGTTGTCAATATTTTGCATTATCTGGGAGTTTGTCAATGAAACGTGCTTTGTTGGGACTTTGATAAATATGTTATAAGCAAAACGTTCAATTTGACAAATGCATAAGTTCGTTAATGAATATTATAAATGTAAATGTGCTTCAGTTTTTAATTTATACAGGTAGTCCTCGACTTACGACCGAATTTTTTTTTTACATTAATTATTTTTTGAAAATTGAATTATTAATCTCAAGCAGATGTGAGAAATAAATACGGAGGAATGTAAAACCATCAAAAACAATCATATTGAAAAAAATGGCTATTGCTTTTCATTTAATTAATCAAAAAATACAAAAATTTGAAATGATAGATCCAAACAGTGAAAGATTTTCAAATGTTATTTATTAATTATTTCATTATTTCATTTATAAAGTAAGTAAAAAAAATTATTATACAGATTCCACTTACGATCGAGGTTCATGAATGTATCTTCGTCGTAAGTCAAAGACTACCTGTACTCACAATACTAGTTCCCGCGCTTAATTTAAATAATTAAAGCCAATTATTGCATTAGTATTATTTATACTGACCACTGAATAAAATAACACTGATCGAATGTTTTTTTCTTTTTGTTTATAACCGTGAATATTTTATTGCAGGTTGTGCTGTCTTGTACTATAAAGAAAGATTTTCAATATAACAAAGTGATGCCTACATTCCATCATTGGGTTACGGACGAGAAACGTTTCGGTCTCACTTTCCAAACTGCTGCTGATGCGCGAGCCTTTGATAAAGGCGTCAGGACTGCCATTGAAGATTTGTTAGACGGTGAATATCTATAATTTTTCATATATTACCTTCGCTGATATCTGATGCTTACGAATGTGTATATATAGTTTTCTTGAATTGTTTTCATTTAATTTATATATTTAAATAACTAAAATTTAAACAAATCACTATATGTCAAACTAATTTATCTAATGTGCTTCCATCTTGGTTTGCTTGCGCATACACTGGATTTCTCCACGGTAAGAAAGTTTCTCTACACAAGTTACTTTTACATTTACAGGTATCTCTCGTTTAACGCGGTTTTCACTTAATATGGTTTTTTACTGAGCTATGGTATACCCATGTAAATTTTAGAAAATTACATTTATAATGAATCTTTGTTTTTTCTATCGGTTAAGAAAAAAGGTTGTTAAAAAAAGCAATATGTTTACTTTATAAAAATTTAGTTTCTTGAATTAGTTTTCAACCTAATTATCATAATTATCAGTTGAATAACACTAAAAATAACAAAAGCTTCGATATAATTTTAATGATTTCTGCAAAAAATATTTCTTTAATTTTTCTCAAAGAACCTCTTTTTAGTATAATGTACCGATTCAGTGGAACTTATTTAAATGAACGATACCTTTATTCTATTTCTATTAACATATCAACTCGCCCATGCAAAATATTTGCGATTTACATCGATTTTTATTTTTGTACTTTTCACGTTACAGGTCTGGGTGGTGCGTGGCCTTCGCTTCACACGTACAAAAAACATAATCCAGCTCCTAAAGATGACGAAGATGGTAACATATTTGAGGTAAAATGTCATTTTTTCGCACACGTATATTTATGATGAATAATATTTATTTACGTAATAATTTTCAATTTTCAGTGCTTAAATTTGCCATCTGATTCTCGATCGAGTTCTGAGAATTCCACAGCGTCACGGTCACACAGGAGACACACGGAACAATCACAACTTCCTGCTGGTTCTGTTTTTCATTTAGATGTACGTCACCCTACGATATATAATATGTCAGACACTATAAGTGAGTTTTCATTCATTCTTAACGATATATTCGATGTATAATACAAAAAATAATAAACTAAACTTTTACACGTGCTTAAGGTTTAACGACGACGGCTAAAGAACTTTTGTTGAAAAAGAAAATAGCTGGCTCGTGTAGTGAAGAACCTATGTTTTTAAGTGATCCTCTGAACACTGATAACTATTCTTATGTTCAGCTCACACAGGTAAACTCGTTTTTACATGTTTTGAATTCCGATTATAGTTTTGTGCCATTTTTTAATAAAATATTTTACACGTTTAAGGTTCCTGACTATGTATATCCAAGTTTGGGGCCCGGTTTGGTTACAGTGTCCGGCGACAGATCGCCGTCTTCGCAGAGCACTGTCCCTGGATCCAATACTACTACACATTCCTTATTGCAAAGGAGGGATTCCGGTAAATACTGAATCATTTCGATTTGTATTGAAAAATGAGCATTGTGATAAAGTTAATTTAATATTTTATTAGCCTCATCTTTGAAAAAGCGCGGTCCGATCAATTTATATTCACATTCACCTTTATCAGGTCGTCCGCCTGCAAGACCACCGTTACCTGAAAAGAGAAGAGATCGTGACCTTTCTAAAAAACCTACCGCTGTTAGTGAAGGATTTCATGTTCGGTTAAAATGCAGGTTTGTATTCGTGTATGTTATGCTTTGAATTTGTTTAGTTATTGAATTTATCAAAATTACGTTTACTTTTCGCAGACATTGTCAAGAGTGGTATATGGAGAGCGGGAACAAACCAGGGAGTTGCGAATACGCACCGGATTGTTTCAAATCGTGCATCAACGGTGTCACTGGAATGCAGTGTGCACAGGTAAAATTTCTTATATTTTCAATGAATACAGGTATCTTTGGTTTAAAACGATTTTGATTTAACACGGTATCCATATTTCTTTGGTTTTTCTATAAGAATCTATCTCCTTTTCCTCATTTTTCACTATTTCATTTTATACTTTTTCATATCCACTATATTAACACTTTACCGATCAGCTATTGAAACTGCTAGACTTACGCCAACGACTGCACGTTTTTGCGCAAAATTGCATTTTTCAGCGCAACCTACTAAAATTGTCATAACTTTTTTATTTATTTATAAATTTTCACAAAACTTTCAGAAATTTTTCAATACGAATGTATTCAAATATCGATGAAAAGAAACGTACATTTTGTCAATTAATTTAATCAAGAAATAAATACGAATAATTGTCTAAAAAATAATATTTAAAACAAGTTGAAAACCACTGACAGTACTTAAATTCATTTTATCTTAAGTCTAATAAGTTACAATAAATAAACAGATCAGATCATTTTACAAAAGCTAATATCAAAAAAAAAAAACGAAGTTTTAAAATGATCGCCATCTCTTGAAAATAAAAAAAGATGAATATCATTAATTAATTTTTCATTCATTTGTCCTGCCATCTTTTGTCGAAATTTCAAAGTATAAAGAAAGCGTAATCGTATATTGACGAGCAAAGTCAGATGTATTTGAGGACGCGACGTTCACATCTGCGGTTGTTTGTGCAAAAGATCAGAGGACGCAATGTTATCGTATGCGGTCGGTAAAGTGTAAGACTTGTTTAACACTTTTTCATATTATACTTTTTCACATCTATTATATTAAACGAAAAATGCCTGTATTTTATTTTTATATAATCATATTTTATCATAAAACTTATACAAATATCACAATTTTTCAGTGCATGTTATATCACTGCATGTCCGATGCCGAAGGAGATTTTGCAGTGCGTCCTTGCGCTTGTAACACAGCTGATGAAGGTTGTACTAAAAGGTAATACATTCATAACGTCTTGCATTTCTATATGTTCTTCCATCGAAATATTCATTATAACTTTTAACTTTCAGATGGATCGGTCTAACGCTGCTAAGTATTCTGGTTCCGTGTCTCTGGTGCTATCCACCGTTGAAGGCTGTTCATTGGTGTTGCATCGGATGCGGAATCTCAGGCGGAAAACACACACCGATTCAGCACCGTTGAAGATCCCTCATCGATTTGTATCGAACGAAAAACACATCGGCGGTGTAACAGTGAAAGGTTAAGTCGATGACAGTGAAGAGTGTTTCGTGCGTCGAATGTAGAAAACCTTGCACAAAACGTGTACTAAACCTTTTTTATACTGTGTGAAAAAAAAAACTCGCGAAGGACTGATTAATCACGCTGGAATGCTAACTCTGGTAAATTATGAAACGTCTGTGACGATGACCATACTTGGTTGGATCGTTTACTTAATTTTTGATGTTCGTCTTGAAAGACGGCACACACACGATTCTTGAATATTGTAAAAATCACAGCGCATTCGGCTAGTCCCTCATATCATGTTTGATTATTATCGATGCTGGTTTGTCTGTGGATTTAGAAGCAGCCTGAATTTTGAAGTCAGACAATGAAGGCACGCTATATATTATATATATTTATTTTTTTTTAAACGGTGCGTCCACCCATGAATTATTTAAAGATTAAATGAGTATTAACTGCAACCAAAGAACTATCGGTAATTGAAAAATGTTGATTAATCTGATCCTAGATGTGAATAATTGAAATATTACTTCTCGGTAGCATTACCGATATAAATCAAGATTATATTTTAAAAATATCTGCTTTTATTATGAAAATTCGAAAGACCTTTCAACAATTAGATTCATCAAACGGATATTCTAATTAAAGAATCCAAATGCTTTTTTAATAAAATAATGAACTATCTATTTTAAAAAAATTGCAGAATCATTATTCATTATCTGGGAACGTTTCACATTTTCGCAATGCACAATAATCATGTTTTTTGATAACTTGGTGTGATGAAATACTTGCCATGTTCGTACAACAATCGTGGTGATATATGTTTAAATGTTGTTTGATCAAATGTGCCAAAGAGAAAAATAGAGAAATCTACTCGTGTAAATTTTCAGAATTTAATTTAGAGGGAAGCAACACCATTTGCATATATAGTTGCGTATTAATTGTGATTTTTTTTTATTTAATCTGATCCTTGCCATGCTTTTTATTTAGGTAATAATTGCGTGTATACTTATCCTTCGATTCGTGCAATATATGACTTATAAATCTGAGAATACTCATTGGAAAACTACGATCTTAAAAACAACATATGATCGTAAAATTTTTCTGAAATAAACATAACTTATATACATTCTATTAGAATTTACTTATCGAAAGGATCAAAGAAAAACAAATTGATCGATATTGATTCCGAACATTCGAATTAATTATTTCCAAAACATCAAGTTCTCAGTTAGTTTATAAAACTACTGAATCGACGGACGAGTGTACGTTATTTCCATCATACCTCAAATCTCGCTCGGTTACTTTCATTCTAACATATTTTTTTCCTGACAAATGTTGAAAAGGGTCAGTTCGAAGCGACGGCCCTCACAAAAAAGGCTAACACACGACCTTGTCTCGCTCGCCAACGGAATCCGATGTCATTCGATCAATAGCGTATCAGTCTGTAAGTCATATGTTTTCATGTGCCTCAACAATTCCAAAGGGTCCACACATTCGTAGTGTTTTCAGTTTTCCAACGCAAAGGAACCGTTATTTATTCGAAACAAACTTATCGAATTAGAATTCGGAAACGACACATGAAACTTCATCGATTTTCAAAATTTGTCCGGTTCATTTTCGGACTGGCATTCCAAGACTGAAAACGCCGTGGCATCTCGAAGGCTAATTTAATTTTGTCTTACACGCATAAATAACTGAAAACTCTAAATTACACTTATAATAAAGGATAACACCAATAAAATGCTCATCGTTTATTAAAAAGTTTTCGTATTGTTTCATTGAAGACGACTAGACGCTAGATACACTATTAGAGTAAAAGAGATCTATCTGAACAAATAATATTAAGACAATTGACAAACCTCAAAATTTTACCCCTGTGATTTTCTCGTTAATTTTTTGATAGTCGCATAGCTTTTTTCACTAATTGTGCTCACTTGATATACTTTTGACGCATCTGGTTATTTCTTGTCGATGCTTTTATCTCAGAGTTTAATCTATGAATAAGTTAATCTCATAGATTAAGGTTTCTTGTGCTTTTCGTAGTGAAACACTCGTGTGTAATTGAAAGCTGAGTAGTAGCGATTAAGCCATGTGTATTTATTGGTGTATTAAATGAGCGTGCTCAGTTGTTTTGTTTTTCATTCTAACTGAATATGTTTTAATTTTCAGTACAAATATTGTATTTATTTATGTGTGTTTTTTAAATATAAATATCACTCGTTTGAGTAATATAATTATTTTATACTAATTAACGGACCAAATTTTTGATTTTGATCCAAGCTGTCATATTTTATATATATATTTATAATGTATTACACATATATATGTATCGACATCTCAAGTGTTCATATTTTTTTCACTGTGCCATTAAGCCAATTTTTTCTTGAGTATGAAGACGTCAAATTTTATATTTGTTTTGGTTTTGGAACGAAGGTATATTAAAAAAAGGAGATATGGACAAAATCTGGTGCTGAATCTAAAAGAATGTGTAAATAAATGTTGAATGCTTTAATTTCGATGGTTGCATAAAGTGTATGCATAAATATGTTATAGTGAAGATATATTTATTTATTTTATTTAAATTTATAGTTATACAAAATTAATTGCCTGACAAAAAACATTTAATATATGTATAATGTATGCGTCTAAACCTGAAAATTTTCATATTTGAAAACAACGACTCCACTTTTTCAAATTACAAATTTAAACAGCGTGAGAGTCGGTTAAAAGAATACACAATTCAACAATCAATGCATTTTATTTATAGTACAATGCTTTTAAAGAAATTAACCTTAAAAACGCCTCACCTCGAATTCATACAAAAGTCCTAAAGTGCAAAGAAACAAAAGCGCGTCGAGCGAGCGTTGTTTAATTTATCGTATAACAAAGTCCTCTCTATAGTTTCCCAAGGGCTCAATGGATCGTATCGACAGGACTTGACATATTGAAACTGTTTTAAAATAATTTAATTAATGTATAAAATTGTTTTCGGCTCGCTCGGACGCGCAGAAGTTTCTCCGACGGCCAAAACGGCAGTCGAATCGAACTGGAACTGATTTGTTTGAATTGAGATATTTTATGTAGTGAAAAATTATTGAATTTCTGTGATATATACTTTACGTTTTGTTAATCGTACGTTCCAATTCGTTTCGACGGATCAGCTTTCTGTCGTTGCACTGTCTGCTTTGAAAATGTGGATCGTCACGTTCGAATGATGAGAACATCGGGATGTGCATTTTCCAAAACATTTCGTAGTTGATTGTATGATCAGTCGCGTGCGTCGTACTGTTTTGTCTCGATGGGAGTTTATTGAATATGAAAAAATCTGTTTATTCTGAAAGTGCAGGGACCATTCTAGTCTTAAATTTGGTTTTACATCTCGCTTTTTCGAGAATGGCCCTTAAAATGTAGATGGAACAGTTCGACTGCGTCAGCATCAAATAATTCACTTATTCAAATATTTTATAATATATATTTCTATTTATTTATGTATTTTAGATCATATGAGAATGTTTAATATTTACAAAACAAAAAAAACGATATTTTAAAGTAAATAATTGATGTACAATTAATTAAAAAGTAAATTATGGATTTAAATGCAGTAAATTAGGGCATCCCGTTAATTCGATGTGAACATATTATAAAATATTTGTAATCTAAAAACATTTATCATTAAGTCTCCCCTTGGAAATAAAATTATATGTGAAAAAACCGTGAACGTACACGAGTATATATTCCGAGGATTATATACTCGCGAACGTTCACAACCTTTATAATTATACACGTAATTAATGTATTTTAAAAACTAAGGTATATATATATTATTATTGGAAATTCTGCTGTTCATTATTTAATTAATGGAACGTGCTTAGTGAAAAGTGATGATTATAAATTATATAAAACAAAGAGAACTCCATCTTTTATGAGAGAAAAACATATAATTTGTGCACTACATGAGATAATAAATAAAAAATGTACGCGCGGCCATCCCGCCCCGTGGAAGGGCTCGTGTCCGTCGTGCGTTTTGTTGAAATCGTTATTTTTTTATAATTTCGCTTAGATCGTAAGTGTAAGCTTTATTTCCGGATGGAACATACCGCGTGTATATCCTGCGTGCGTATATACTCGTGTATATGCGAGCGTCTTTGGAAACTCAGGCTGTATGTGTGAACTCCTCGTACCCCCTGTCCTCTCCCCTGAATACCCCCAATTTTAACAATTGACAAAATTATTATAGATTTGTTTATTAAAATGTACGTTACATTATTAAATTATATATTGTAACAATGATGTATTGAAATTAATAAACATATAAAAAATATTATGTCCTTGTTTGATTGCGGTGTTGGTTTTTTATTTGAATTTTTTTATGATTTAGAGGTGAAGTGGATTGAATTCATCAATGGAGTGAAGCAATGTCAACTGTCAATACTTTATTGTTATTGTAATGTAGATTTCTATAATTTTCTTATCGCTTTATAGATAAAGAAGAGTTATTACGATTATTCAAATGTCAAACAATGCAATGAACTCATCAGATGTAATGATTAAGTTAATGATTTAGATTGATCAAATACGACTATCACCGAAATTAAGTTTTAAGTGTTTTGGTCAATACATTAACATAAACAAATATTATGAATCTTTTTTAAATTACCTTGACTTATCGCTTTTGTGATAAAAAAAAGTCATTTCATTCATCCAAACATAAAGACCTCATCAGGTATTATAATACAATCAATAGTTAAAATATATCCAATACACTATTTCAAAGTTAAGCAACACATAATATGATCAATACATAGACATAGTTAAATAGTATAAATCTTATTATATTAAATTACCTCGCTTATCGCTTTAATGATAACAAAAAGTCAATTCTATCATCTAAACGTTAAATAATATGATATACATTATAGATGCAAAGATAATGATAATAATTAGGATTAATCAAATGAATTATCACTGAAGTTAAATTTCATGCATAATCAAATACTACAAACCTTTTTATAAAATCAATTATTGTAATAAATTACCTCGCTTTATTACTTTTATGATACCAAAAACAATTTTCAATCATCCAAACGTAAAAACATTAGATATAATGATACAATCAGTATTTAAGTACATCCAATACACTAATAACCGAAGTTAAGCGACACGCAATATGATCAGTACATGGAAATAATCAAATACTATAAATCTAATTATTATGCTTAATTACTTTCCCTTACCGCCATAATGACAGCAAAAAGTCATCTAAATCATCCGAATATTTAACCACATAAAAACCTCATCAGATACAATGACACAATCAATATTTATCAAATACACTAATAAACGAAGTTAAGCGACATGCAATATGATCAGTACATGGACAACCACAACCAAACAAAAAATTTCATAACATGACACACATCTAACCGACTATTCGCCATCATTCATCTTTTCCGAAAAATGATTCACACCATCACAAATTCCGAATGACTCATTCCGTACCCGAAACTCGAAAAACAGCCATAAACAGAACCCCATATCTTTCTAGGAATTCCAGCCGAGTATTGATTCCGAGTTTGGGACCTCTCGCGGCGGATCGGGGTCGAATATCTGTCGCGTAATACATTTTATATTAAAAATAAGTGTTTTAATTTTTCGACGCGCACGTGACGGGTCACGTTGGTCGCACGTGCGAGTTCGAGCGATGGCCATTTTGAAATTATCGGATATCGATGTACTCGCGGGTATGTTTGTTGCGATTTTTTGTTTGTTTGGTCGAGTGTATCGATTCGAAGTTGAGCGGAAACTGATAAGTACAATAGATGGATGTATTGATATGAATTTGATTTTTCTTTGGATATGTGTGTTGAATAACCATATAATTTTCGATCTTGTCAAAGAAAGTTAATCCTGTAAGTCTTTGTATTAGGGGCGTCCGTGTTTAATGTCACATTTACAAAACACGATTTCAAAAGTTTCATTGATAAAATGAGACATTTAATTTGGGTCTAATATTATGATGATTATGAAATTAACGATTTTGGCTCATTAAATCTTATAATTTTCAATTGATCATAAAAGTTAAGCGGAATCCGACGAGTTCAGTAAATGAATGTATCATTCATTGATCTTATCAAAGAAAATTCAGACTTTATATTATGAAATTTGTGATTTGACCTCATCAAAAATGATAATTTTAAATCCTTCACCGAAGTTAAGCGATAACAAATACGAATGAATTTTAAAAAAATGGTCTTTAAAAATAACGTTATTTTATTTACAATAGAAACGCTCTGAAATGAATTAATAATCTATCATTTTTCGTAGTTCACTGAAGTTAAGCGAAAAATAATATAGCTAATACATAAAAAAAAATTGAATATCATCAACATGAGGCCATATTGAATCCAATATATAAAATAAAAGACCTTCGAAAATTGCTTTCCTTAAATCAATCATAATAAACTACTTGATAATGATAAAATCAATTAACGATCCGTCGTAAAGTCACTTTCAACCATTCCCCGAAGTTAAGCGATAACACGATATCTTATCATCGAAAATTCCAGAATTACAATAGACTTCACAAAAACATAAAAAAAAACCAAAATTAGCGCGCTTTTCCCAGAAACTTCAAACATTCCCCGCGCCGCAAAATCGCCGCCATCAACGCACATAATCGTCTATTTAATTTACGACATATCAATGGCGTTTATGTGCATTTTTTCCGTTTATAATTTCGCGAACGAACCGCGAAGGCCGGTGCCGAAATAAATCGACGTCGTGTCTTCTCTAGAGCGAATAAGCAATTAAAATGAGGCTAAAAATAATCTTCGGACACTAGAGACGGCGAAATGATAGAACACCTCTGCGTTATTGTTTTGTTTTTGCTTTTTTTTTCGTTTTTGCCTTCGGTAGAAATGCAAATGTCAAATGGCCGTAGTGAATTTTCACATTTTTTACTCGGGCGGAAAAAAGATGGCCGCGGACATTTCGAATGAGTTTCGTTTTCGGTTGTGTTTGTTGATCGTTGATCGGATAAGATAATGTTTTTGGAATTATTTTGAAAATTTTGTTATTCATGTCGATTTGTTAAATAATTATTTGTCCTTCGATTATTAGAGATAAAATTTTATTGTTTTTTTTTTGTGAAAGCTTTTCGGTAGATTATCGATAATTCTCATCGAATTATAAACAAAATCAAGGATAATATAAACATTGAATTTAATGATTTTTATACTAAAAAAATACAATAACTATAATTTATTTATAACTTCGTGACCTTACCTAAAAACTTTTTATAAAATCCTTTGTATTCTTGTATATTATAAGCCATTTTTTAAATTCGCATAAGTCTATTTTTGGACAAAAAATTAGTTAATTTTCATTTTGATTCAAATGACTAACTTACAATTAGCCAAAATGAACATTAACTAATTCTTTTCCGAAAATGGGCTTATACCACAAAAAAACGGTTATATCAATAATTATTTAAAAACAAATCAATAAGTTTATATCATATTAATTTTTTATGTATAAAAAATTAAACATATTTCATCACAGATACAGTTTTTACACTTCAAATACAACCTTTAAACTTCAAATTCAACCATCGAAAAGTATTAAAACCATTGCCATTGTTATCAATGAAATATTTCATTTGGAAAAGGTTTGATTTGAAGTTTAAATTTTGAAATGTAATAACTTTATAACTTTCACCAAATATCAAATTTACAATTTCCAAATCTTCCTTCGTTTTAGATCAGTATCAAATATCAATCACGGAAATGATTAATTAATAAATCACTAAAAGTTTTCGAAATGCATATTTATGTTGAAAAAAATGGCGATGAGCATAATTTATGTAGAAAGCGTGCACATAGAAAAAGGTATCGATTTTTATACACCAGCGTCAACTTGGCGATACATATTTAATATTTTTATGATATTTAATTTTATTGCTAGGAATAATAATTTGCTGAAACTGATTATATCGGGAAAGAACAATTTTAAATTTTTATTCGAATGTATATTGTTTGAGTTTGGTTTTTCCACATTTTAAACTTTCGATTTCAAAATGTTTTATAATTTCTATTTTATTTAAAAGAAAAACTGCAACGTTGCCATTCACTTCAACAAAGACAACGCTACAAGTTGACCCAATATAAATTTACAAAGTTGCATTTTATTATTTTTTTTTTTTTGTAAATTCTTCAATTTTCAGGCGATTTTTTCGAAGACTCATCGTTTTATGTATAAAAACAAACAAAAATTATTTTATTGCTTACAATTATATATTCTTAAAGAGGTCAAGTATTAATTTCATAACATTTTATTATAAGAAAGAAAATTGTTTTATTGTAATTATTTGAAGAGAAATTAAGAATATTTATGACTGATATTTTAGATAATTTTTAATTAGTAAAAATACAAATTAATAATGTCTCAATTTGCAAATATTTGTATATTGATTAGAGAAGATTTTGAAAATTTTGTAATCGGCAATTTTTCAACAAAATCTAAATACATTTAGTTTCATTATTGATTTAATGAACAAAATCATTATTACAATACAAAAATATCACTCGACAAACAAGTGCCAATCATTATCAATTGTATAAGAGTATTTACAATCGAATAATAATAAAATACTTTGTATTAAATGATTGAAATTGAGCAATTAATATAATATATATATATATGTAACTAACGTCGCCTCACTTTATGCAAATGAATGATAATTTTTTTAAAAGTTCAACGTATTAAAAAATAATTTATTTTTATATCCACTATCTTGGTACGACTAAATAATTCATTGCGATAAAAAAATGAAACACCATTCAAAAGTTCATAATAGAAAAATTTGCGTTTGATTATGTTTAAAAAATAAAAACAGTTCGCAAACAATATTTTTTATTACAAATAAATGAAAAAAGGAAACGTTTAGACACAGCCTTGATAGATATAACATAACAAACGAGTTTTAATGTTAAATCCGAAAAATGTGTGCAAGTATCGATGTATCATTTTCGAAATATCATCGAAAAAACGTCAGATTACATTTTCGTTATGATTTAATATGAAAATATGAATTCCAGTCCGCTTTAAAACGATCCGGTGTTGAAAATCTTTGCGTTTTTATTTTCTTTTTCATTTTTTAAAAACACAATAGCGACGTCAAATCAAAAGTGACCCGATTCCCATGTTTCGGGGCAAACAAACTTACAATTCCACAATAAAGATCATGAATGAATGCAAACGGATACGAAAAAAAAAGAAAATTTTCATTGTATCGATTTTTCAATATTGCCAATTGGCCGCTTGCTTTTCCGTCAATCATAATATTATATGTGACGTTTCATTCTATTCGTTGAAAACATCGAAAACTCCGAGTTTAAAACTCTACTCAATCAATCTAATCTAATGTAATATAACCTAAATCAACCTTATTACTCATTTTGATACTGGATCTTATATAATCGCGTAATTGCTACATTTTCATATGAAAAACTCTATATAAATAAAAATGAACGTATGTGTGTATGTTAGTTATGCATGGCTTTTCTGTTTATTTAATCACAATGAATTATTATAAATATATTAATTGTGCATTCGGAAAAAATTTTGTATCATTAATAAAAATTGAAAACACAACCTTAACTTAATTTTACTAAGCACGACAAAAAAAAAATAGGTATGTATATTATCTAACCTGGCATAATACTACTCAATCGAACTCAATTGCACATTTTGCAACAAACCTTTTTAAAAACAAAACCAATAAAACCCATCCCTAACCTACCATGACCTAATAACCTACAATTTGTAGGCTAGGTTCATTTGCAGGCTACAAATGAACCGCGTAGAAATCTATCCTCTCATAACCCGGTCTGATAGATATAACGTGGCTTGACCAAACTCAATTGCACATTTGAAATCCACAGAATTTCACTATTTAATGTCCTCAACACTCTTTTAAAAACAAAGTCAATAAAACCCAACCCTAACCTGTTATAAAACATTAACTACAAATCAACCGCACAAATATCTAACCTCACATAATCTGATCTGACGTAATACGACTCAACCAAACTTCATAATTAATAATAAATTAATAAATAATTCCATATTCTTTCGAAAGATGACAGTATAATGTCGGGTTACTCCTAGTTTTATTTGCAACTAAATGCATGTTAACTGTTTTTTGAAAATTGCTTTTCGTAATATCTCCAAAAGTGACAAATGTCGCTTAGGACTATTTACTGCCGAGACCCTCATTTCATCGTTTTAAAAACCAATAAAGCCCACAACCTACTTATAACCTAAAAATGAACTTCGCCGGGACCTAACCTCTAAAAATCCGATCCGGCATAACCTCAACTGACTACCGAAATCAAACTGCATCGATTTGCATCGTCAAAAAGCGAGAATTTCGCGGACTTTGCGACGAGTTTAGACGTTGACCTGCCTCGTTTGACGCACTAAGTTGGTCTTACCTGATCTCAAGGTCGGCTCATGATCGAGACTCCATCATCATCATCATCGTCGTCGTCAATGTCGTGGTCATGCTCGCGATATTTTCCGGTGCGAGAAAATCGGAACGAACTTATGAATTCCGTTCGCGTTGATATGTCGAAAATAATTGATTAAATAACGGTACGTTTCGTGATAATTTTTTATATATGAACGCATTGTTTATGTTGATTTATGAAATGCAAATTAGCATAATTTCGCTAACGACTTATCAAAATTTGTATAGTACATTGAAATAGCATTTTCGTGACAGTCTTATCAATTTTCTTTCATTTATTTTATATATTTATAGCTATACTTCAACATTGTGGTAAAATTATATTTTTACAACCATTTTGTGGTCGCTCTATTTTAAAACGACAAAAAACAGTTTTCTTATTATCCGAGAAATTCCGATATAAACAATAATCAGTTTCTAATGATTCAACTACTCGAAAATCATTACGCGAAGATGACAACGATTAATATACAATTAAACGAAACAATATAAATTTGGCACCGTTTCAAAAATTTTCTTTCAGTCTATGCAAGTCGACGATATACAATATAATTTAAAAATACTGATATTTACAAAAAAAATATTAGCTACGAAATGACACATGTCATAACCTAGAAACGTTCGATGAATGAAAAATTCGATTTTTCTCATAACATCGATTACGGTCGAGGGTCAAGGTCGCGACGAAGGTCGTTTTTTTAATATACTTTAACGATTTATTATATTAATATAAAAATTTCGGATGTGTAATAAATTTTATTGCTTCGTTTATGTATAAATTGCACGAACATCGTTATAAACAATCTCGAGTTCCGTTTTTCCTCTAACATCGACGCGACATTGACCCCTACGCGTCGCTTTTCCACGTATCCGATCGGAAGACATATTAGCTCGCCCACGCGCCATAATTCGTATCGATTCGGCAAAATGGCGCGTTCGCATCATCGACAGCCACGTGACGTTAGTCATGGCGTCTTTTCAGCCGCTTTTCGGCCGTTTCGCGAAAATCCGCGACGCTCTTGTGCGACGGCCTCGTCGGTGTCTGCACGGCGTTTAGGCCTATTTTCGCATGGGATCGGTCGTTTTCGGCGCGAGTTTTCGCGATCGGAACGCTCGTCGGAGAGGGACGGAGCTATACAGGGGTGGTGTTTGCGTCTCGCTCGCACACAACAAACACAGCTGATCGAACAACATGGCCGCCGTCTGGCTAGAGAGCTTCACACGTTCAGGTGTTTTCAATTTATTTGTTTTTTTATATTGTGATAAACAGACTACGTCGTTCGTTGAGAGTCGAGGTCTGGTTTGGTGAGTATGTTTTTGATTTCGATATTACTTATGTACATATTGAAATGATGAGTGCTTTGAAATTAGTGCTGAATAATTGTTGAAAAGGTCATGATTAAAGAATATAGTATGATTCTTGTTTGCTGTGCTTTTCGATGTTCTAATGTGGATATGTTTTTGATTTAGGTATTTGTTATGAGATGCGATTTAACTGTGCATTAAAAAAATATAAATTTTGACTTCAAATAAATTACTTGGGCGTTAGAAAAATATATGACGTGTATTATTTCTGGTATCTCGTATTAAGCATTATTTTATTCATAGTTTGTAATTAAAAAAAATTGTGAAGTATAATGAGAGCATTAAAAAAAAAATGAAAGAATAGTTTGTGCATCAAAATGACACGTGGTGGCAACGTCGCCAGACTAAAGTCAATTTCAGCAGGTAACCTAATATAACTGTCAACTACATTTTAACAATTCGGTCCGTTGGTAAACAATGTTGATATTGTTTTAATTCGGTTTATTGTGAATCAATTGCATTTGAAAGTTTTGAATAAAGGTCGTACGATTGCTACTTCGTCCGATTTTAAAACCCAGCATTATAATGAGTCTTAAATCGAAGTGCATAAAGTAAATATTTGTTTATAGGCAGATTTTAACGTTACGCAGCATTCTAACGACTCTTAAATCGTTGTACATAAAGCTCAATGAAAGTGAATAACGTATACACAGTAACACCCCCCCCCCCCCTATAACGTTGACATAGGTTCGACGTTATAGGGGGAAACTTAGAGAAATCAGTAAATGAAGAATTTTCTTTTTTTACGTGTCAATTGCTTGTTTCAAATACATTTGAAACAAATTTAAAAAAAATTAATTTAAATGCATTTGAAAAAATGACGATGAAAAAATGAATTATATGGGGGGGGAGGTGATGCCGAAAATATTATAGGAGAGGAAGTTATAGGGAGTATTTACTGTATTTGTAATTTCAATAAAATAAAATAATCACAAATATGTAACTGTTCAATTCAATTTTCAAGAGTCAAATTAATTTTGTACAAGGTTTAATTTGAAATGAAAAGGAATCAATTCAAAAAGAAAATGAGTCAATTTAAAACAAAAAAGGCCAATTTGAAATGAAAAAGTATCAATTTGAAATGAAAAACCTGTATCCTAACATAAATCTCATCAGTATAACCTGTCATTATTTTTAAAATTCTGGGGGACGGACGGACGCACCTCTCCTCCCTTGATATGGCCACGATCAAAATTAAACTACATACAGTAAACCCTCCTAAAACGTTAAATAAAATAAAAATTACAAAGGTTATAATGATCATAAAGAATAAATTTGCAGGTCGCGATTTTCGAGCTCGAAAATGATGTAAATAGTGATTATAGTCGTTATTTTAATGGGCATACAGGCTAAATTGGAATGGCAAAGACAATAGTAACATCGGCTACCCGATGCCCGTACTCAATTTGAATATTTAATCAATAAAACCAGTTCATTTGTTATTATCATAATTACGACATATAGTAACCATTTGGTGACCATTTGTACTGATTTTATCAGTACGGTACTGATTTTTTGAGTCTTGTCCTGATTTGTTGTAAAATAAAATCAGTAAAGATTTACTCATATATAAGTGAATGTGGCAGTGCAGCGAGAGTATTTAGCGCCTGGGGTAAAACGTAATTTTCATGTCTACCCCCCCTCCCATGATTTTTTAAAAAAATGTGTACTAATTTTTATTTAGGAAAAAATTGTCACCTTACATATAAGCAAAGCCAGAGGTAATAATCATCATATTATAAACGTTAACTGTACCCAGTGCTTTAAAAAAAAAAGGTGCCAGAACGCGCTTTTTTCAAGCCTTTTAATTTAATTATTTTATGGGACCTATGATACCCCTATATTCAAAAAGGGTCAATGGGGATGAATGGGGAGGTTCGTTAATGACTTCCAAGAAAAAAATCAAAAATTTTCAAATAAAGAAGAAAATAAAATTTTGCAAACATTTATTAAAATTTCGAGAAAAAAGGTGCCGGAACGCCGTTCCGACGCATTACAGGGTAAAAAAAGCCCTGACTGTACCTATACGCATAAAGACCATATTCGCGAAAAAGTCGAGTGTCATCGAACGACATACGAACTGACGAACGAACTGACGGACACCCACACAGAAATCCGCTATTACACATAGGGGACTTCGACAATTCGTCATTTTATCCCGACCGTTTTCGATCAAGATTCTGACCGTCCAATTTTCCGCCATAAAAGAACGCCCGCACCACGGCCATGGCAACATTGCCCCCGACGAAAAATTGCAAACACCTGACACGTTTCGGAAACGGCCGCGCGGGGAGGGGGGCGCGCTCGTCGCCTCAGTCGCGTCGCGCATTCCGCTCAGCGAGCGTGTCCCACGGTCTCAGCTCGCGCAAAAGCCTTTTTCTACAATACCAGTGCCCCCCCCGAGCACCGTTTCCAAAACTCAAAACGTGTCGAAAGTGAGTTGAATACAAAAAAAAGAAAATTTAAAAAAAAAGCTCCGTTGGGCCGTTTCTGGAGCGACACGCCCGCCGCCTGTCAAATGTGTCATCCCGTCGCACAGCTGATGCGAATAACGATCCGATACAAACATCGGATTTTGAAAGTCGAAATTCTCGAATATACATTCGAAACGATTACGATAACGTTTAGTTTGATGCGAAAACGAATTTTGTATTGGCGCAGGTCTTATGAGGCGTCGTATGTGTTTTGACGTTTTGAGGTTATGTGCGCGCTTGACAGATGGATTTTTCGTGTGGGTCGTGTGCGTTTTTTGAAAGCGTTGACGTCTGTTTGATGTTTCTTGTTATGTGTTTATGAGGATTATGTACGTTTTTGTGTATGAGTTTCGGGGGATTTCCCGTTTCGTTGGCTTAAAAGTGTTCGTAAATCAGCGCCGTCGCCATGTTGCGGTCAAAGGCGTAATCGTTTTACAGTTCACGATATTCTTTTTTGTAACTTGTGATAATCTTGTTTTTGCGATTCGGTTTGTGTTTTCCTTATTCAAAACATTACCGAGAAACGCTTAAAAAGCTTTACACACATATTTTGTGTCAATCCAGAAATGTTTCGTTGGAAATTTACGACCGCGTTTGCGTACGTGCGTAGTTATTAATGTCGCATTTGTTTAATAATTGATCAATTTATCCGATTGTATAATATATAAATGTTAACTTGTCGTAATAGATTACATCCGCCGTGTTATTTTCTTATAAATTCGCAATATGTTACCTACATTGCTAAATGTCCGTCTAAATATCCCGACACCATTTTGTCGTTGGAAACAATTTCATGTAAACGATTCAGATTAATTTTGTGAGCTTTGTATATTTCACATTTGTAAATGTGATCAGCATGCTGATCATACGTAATTTTTTATTCATAATTTTATGTGACACAGTTTCTGTTGTAAAATTGGTCAAGGATCTTCGTTTATTGTATCACGTTTTCACGTTTAATGTGAGATAACAGTAAAAACTCGTATTATTTATAGATTCAGAATTATTTATTTTATGTTTTTTGATATATAATTATCGCGATACAAGTTTCTAAATTTGAGCAATAACGAATAATTAATTATCCGTAGGTGTTATCAATAATTCGACGACCTCGAACGTAACATGAGATTTTTGTTAAAGTGTATTCTTCGATTAAAATTTCGTAATTCCACATATACGATTTTGAAATAATATCGTTTTATATATTGCAATCGCGAAAATTACATATCTTTTTTTTGTTAAGTACAAGTCCATCGGCGTATTACCCAATCCAAAGTCGTACTGAATATATTTAAATAAAAATGAATGTTTGTATATATATTTGACGTCGTTTCACTCCAACGCCGTTTGACCGATCACTATGAAAATTGGCATGTATATGTATTTTTTTGTCGAGAAAATTTTTGTATCATTAAAACAAAAAAAATCAGAAATTAAATTCTGAAAAAAAATTCAGTTTGATTTATCATTTGTTGAATTTAGTTGCCTCGGTTATGCAATTCATATAATCATATCAAGCTGTTATATTACTGGCAGGACAACTTCTGCCGGGTCCAGCTAGTTTTATCTAAAATTAAAAAAAAAACGAAACGAACATGAGCAATTTCGCTATTCAACCACAGGTGGCGCTCATAACGGGAAGCAACGCGACGAGATGACACATTCGCACATAAATCAATCAATTTAAGACGAAACAATCCAATTGTCCCATTATAAACAGCGAATCCGTTTGTTCCCCAGTCAACCGAAGACATCGACGACATGTGCACACATATCACAAACTGGAGCATATAACGATCGTTCTGTGATGCCAAAAAGTGCGACCGCAAGCGGCCCATCATGAAGGAAGTCATGGGTGCGCGTCGTCAGCACGAGCACGAATCAGGCTATTACGAGGGCAGTGACAGGGAGTCAGTCCACAACGCCGAAATGACCAGCTCGTTCTGCGACAGGCAAAAGCGACACAGACACCACAACAACAACAACCACTACAACCACCAGCAGTACCAACTCGACCACCACCAAAGGGGACAGAGGAGACAGCGCCCCGAGATCAGAGGGGACTCTTCGTCTCGCATGGCTGCTGCTGCCGTCACCGATTTGGACTATAAGAGGAAGAACGGGATGGTGCAGCAGCAGATCACCACCGTCGTCTCCTTGGACAATGATAGCGCTTCTGTGATGGACGCTGACATTGTTATATCGGTGGAGAGCGGGGAGGCCGAGGAGGCTCCTGAGCCTCAGTCCTCTGGGTGCTCTGAGGATTCCAAGAACAACAATAACAGGGATGCTAGCAGTGTGCCCAAGAGGAGGAGCAGCTCGGTTCAAGTCGTCGGCACTTATCCCGCTCCGACTTCGCCTGATCCTGGCTGGGACCTCATCAGGACTAGCAAAATCAAGAAGAAGAGAGGTGAGTTTGATCAATATCTTTGTATGATATTTGAATTGTTTAGAAATATCTAGATTTAAGCACCGTTCTGATGATGAAAAGTTTATACCTTGATTATATTGGTATGGTTTGTAAAATAATAGGTTGCTTGAACCATGTACCATAGATCTCTTGTTAGATCAAATATGATTATCATGAAACTGGCAAGAAACATTTTCAATGTTCAATCATTTAAAAATTACATCCTTATCACTTAAGGAAAAAGATCAAAATATAAAGAGCCTACTCTATAGTAAACATTATACAGAGTGGTCCAAAGGTCTAGGATAAATTTTATAGAGATGTTTCGTTTTTGTATCCTAGTTTTGAGAATCTGCATATTTGATACATCCATCAAAAAGGCTTTGAGGAAAGAATGTTTTTATAAATTATTTTAAACTTTGGACTTGTTTTTTTTTTAAACAAAAAAATATCAAAAAACTAGTTTCCCCAGTATTTTTTTTATAACTTATGTATTTCTGATATAGATTTTTGTATTCCTATTTAAGAATTAAATACATAGCAAACAAACGAAAATATGATTTGTCTCCCATATTAACTTTCATTTGAGAATTAGTACGAGATTTTGGATCAAAAATTATAATACTTTGGACTAAAATGGATTAAAATGTTCCAAACAAAATGACCTCTTAAAAATTTATCCTAGACCTTTGGACCACTCTGTATGACATCAATTAATTCCGCCAAATTTTCAATCGACACATTCAGTAAAATCGCAAAACTACCAACAACAAAACCCACAAACGGGCAACATCTAGAACGGGCACATCACGAAATCGACACATGGCGTGCTCAACTTTATTAAAACACCATCATCGATCAGAGATTATGGATGTGCGTGCCTTTCGATCCAAATGGGACACATCCCCGACCTGGCTTCTAAACCAGGTCAAGTTCGTAACCACAACATCCCTAAAATGCTAATTTCGAAGGATCCGATACGCGATTGTCCTTCGATGGATATTTCTCGCTTGTTCGTTTGGTATTTGAGTAGGTCCTAAGTACCAAATGTAGGTTGGTCCTGATAGGTTGGTCCTGATACATTGGTCCTGATACGTTGGTCCTGGTACGTTGGTCCTGATACGTTGGTCCTGATATATTGGTCCTGATACGTTGGTCCTGATATGTTGGTCCTGATACGTTGGTCCTGATAGGTTGGTCCTTGTAGGTTAGTCCTTGTAGGTTAGTCCTTGTAGGTTAGTTCTTGTAGGTTAGTCCTTTTTATATGTAGGATGTGATTAGTTATCGATTCTTTTATCTAATGTGAGATTATTGTTTTTTTTTTTCAGTCATCCTGAACGGAAGAGCCAAAGTAGACATGTCTGATTTTGAGATGTTGAAACTGCTTGGAACAGGAGGTGAGTTATCATCCCGATGTTGATTCATCGTTAATGAAAATTTTCTGATCGTTTTATTTCATAAGGAAAAAGATAGACGTGACTCATTCAACACGTTCATTTAAAACAAAACCTTATTTTTTGTTCTAAATCGTGACTGTGTCCAATATGTATTTTTAATTGCTCGTTTCGATTATTTATCTTATAAATACCTCAAAATGTAAGACTTCCGATTCGAAATTGAACCGTTTCCTAATTGAGCGAATCTAGAGTTTTTGCGTTCGACAATAACCGATTACAGTGTGAAATTGAACCGATTTTACTTTTACTGGTCGGAAGAAAATCGGAAAAAATCTTTTTTTTTTTACATCGGTATATTGTTCGTCACGTCGTCTCTTCGATTCGCATACTTTCTAACCGAAATTTATTGCGAAAATTCACTTGCTCGTACTTTCCCTTTCGCATGTTTGCCAAATTCGAACGTACATTTTTTTTTCAACAGGGTTCGAATTCCAATTTTTTTTTATCGATTTGGTAAAAAATTTCTGTGTTTATCAAATTTTTCTATAAAAAATCTAATTTGAATTACCATAAATCTAGTTTTATTAATTTTAATAAAAATGTATATGAATTCAACGAGTATAATATCTCAGACCAGTTTCTTTTTTTTTTCTTATTTATTCATATAAACGTGTTCAGTTACTTTTCGGCGATATGAAAAATATTTAAATAGTACACGTGTTGCATATATTATTTTTTGAAAGGGTCATATTGCTGTTTCAGTTTGTATTCATTTTATTTGTGCACGAACAAACTAGTCTGTTTATTCACCTTCTAAACGCTCTAGTCCGATTGTTAGTGTGGTACGACAATTTAAGTTGTTTGCATTCGAATAACGCTTTTATGCTAAATATCAATAAGGTGGAAATTGGTATTTTAACTAATGATCGAGAATTACGCGTAGTGTCTACCCGTCGTGTCAGTTTGAACGTCGAGAGTTTGTTTTGAACACGTTTTCACAACTCAAGCTAAAATGTTAACCCCACCTAACCCAAGCACATCTGTTTTTAGTTTATACGCAATTATATGTAGGTGAAATTTGACAGTTGACATTCAAACTAAAATTGATAGTTTGGGTATAAATAAACAAAAATGAACACTTGAACTGTGATATTGTAATTGTTCATACAATACTGAGTTTTCAATCAAATTAAGCCGATTCTCATCATCCAGAATTCGTTTATGTATTCAACAGACGAACTGTTGATTGTGCGTTAATTAAAAAATAACACGATTTAGATATACATTTTGATTAGGTTTTTGTGTGTCCTTCTCGGACTCGTCTTCGGATTCAGAAACAAGGACGTCTCCTTGACCCAGTGTCCTCGTATCAAATTTTCAATTGTCTTCCATTTTGTTTTATATATGTTTTAACTTTGTATAACTAGTGTTGGAATACATAAAAGTGCGCCATTTTGATCTTCTAAGTGTTCTCGGAGTATTTGAAATTATAATTCGACCTTGCTTCTTATCTTCTATCATTAAATAATACGAAATTTTAATGTGTATTAGTTAGAGAATATCTTTGAAGTTAAGTTATATATGATGTGGTTAATGGGTAAATTTGGATGTGTTTTCGGAGTGCTTTGAATTTTAATTTGATTTTGTATTGTTGATATTTAAAATTTCGTACAAATTATCGTGCTTTTTTTAAGTTAAGATGCATATGATTCGATCTGTTAATGAATGGATTTGTGCTGTTAATTTGAAAATATTTGATAAAGGATATCTTTCGTATTTCTTCTTTCGTATTTCGTAAGTCAACTTCTTATTAGTGTTTCTCCGAAAATACGACCCGGTTTTATATTAATTTTGTATCCAAAATGTACAGTAGGGATTATTTTCGGAAATGTCTTTTATTTTTGATTCTCCATTTTTTCGAGATTTCTTAAAAATATTAAAAAAAAATCTATAATTTTCGAAATTCACAATAACGTTTAAAAAAGGATTTCTCAATCTTGAAAATTCACAATTAATAACTCTGACCTATTAAATAATGTATTTTTTTACTACGTCTTGTTTTTGGGGTAGGGATCATAGAAAAAAATCTTCGAAAATAACGATAAATTTTATTTTTGGAACAGTTCATATTTTCAGTAAAACATAATAACAAACATCATAAAATTCCAATATTATAGAAAAAATCTTATCTCGAAATCGTTTAACACGATGATGACGATTAATGAAAAAAATATAAAACACAAAACTATCGTCAGAAATTTCCCTGCAAGATTGTTGAACTTGGCGGTCATTTTCAGAAAGGGTCCAGTCAATGGCCGACTTTTTTATGCTCAATGTTCAAAATTCTTTTATGCGATCTAATTCATTTTAGAGCCTGCTTCGGAGACCCTCCTTTTTTCGATTTTAACACCTGGCGTGCGTCTCGTTTTCGGCCCTTTGGCCATCTGTTGTCGTTTGTTACCTTAGCCCAGCACAGGGCTTCCTGTGGTCCAGCGATCGTCAACTTCGGTTCGGCTATTAAAAAATGTTTACAGTTTTGCGGTTCGATGTGGCTTTTTGTCGGGGCCGGTCGGTTATGGTTTGTTGATTGGATTTAAACCGTTTTTATTGAGTGTTGGGTGATTGGAGTTGCCATGTGTGATGATATGATTGGGTATTGGTCGTTTAGATATTGAAAAAAAATTATTGATAAAATTATGTTTTTTTTTTTAATTACTTTTAGAAAGTAATTTGATAAATAGGAGTAAAACTCATTATATGTTTGTATGTAAGACTAAAATATCTCAAAGCGAAATTATATATGAATATTGCATGAAATGTCGTTTCTTTTGCAAATATAAATAGAATTTTATTAATTTTCTTGCAAAATCAACATTCTTATTGAGAAAATTTGTAATGGATACTAAAGGATTATTTATATAACGTATAAAATATTATACATCAATATTAATGACATTTTCTCTTTTCAATGATATCGCATTATCGAAAAAAATATTTTCATCAAAATGGTTAAAGAAAAAATTTAAACGCGCATTAAACTTGAGTATTATATAAAATAAGTGTGCGTTAAAAAATATGTGCATTTTGCACGAGCATTAAAATTCGTGCATTAGAAAAAATATCGTTATCATTATCGACCCGTTGTGTATCCACAAAAAAAGGTCTCCCCATCAAATGTTGGGAGTCTAAGCTAACATAGAAAAAATATTTGTGCCTTAAAACGAATAAACGTGCATTAGAATGTAGAATTAGAATCGTTAAAATGTAGTTGACAGTTTTATTTTACTGTCTGTAAAGATTGACTTTACTCTGGCGATGTTGCTACCTATCATTTTGATGCACAAACTATTCGTTCTATTACACATTCAATAATTTTTTAATGCTCACTTTATACTTAAAAAAAAAATTAAAAAAATCACATCGAATAAAATAATGCTCAATATTAATATTTTTGTAATGCACAAGCAATTCGTTTTAAGGCACAATCTATATTTTTTTAATCGCACCCAAAAGGTTATGCACCTCTGACGTAGACAGAGGGGTAACCTTACCGTTTATGCATAACCTTTTTTGCATTCTAAATCGAAAGGTGTTCCTCTTTCCATCGACATGCAAGTGTCCATAAGTTCAGGTACAAAAATTCTAGTTTACAACAAACACAAAAAAAAAGCGAGCACCGATCGAAAACGGACCAAATAAACTTCATGCACGAGCTCATTTAGCGCATTAACAATTACGGTGCAATGTCGCCGTGTTTATTTTTTGTCGTTGCACACTCACACATGCGACAATTGACAGTTTAAGAACCTTAGCTTAATTAGAAAGAATTTCATACGAGCTCGTGTACGAGGCGTTGACCCATTTGGGGGACAGAGCGACAAGGAAAATTATTTCATTATGCGATGTCCGAAAATATTATCGATGGTTTTTACTCGGCGTTTTCATTTTTAATCTTATTTGAAAGTAGTATTTTGATGCTCAATATGATTTATTATTTTGCTGTTTGTGATGGGTTAATTTTCAATAGTAAGCTGACGATAAGTAAAACGATGTTTTTATCATGAATATATTGAAGAATTGAATATATATTTTTTTAAGTACTTTATTGTTTTTTATCATAAAAATATTCTTTACTAGCTGACCCGGTGAACTTCGTATTACCTACAATCGCTGTTCGTTAGTCTCGCTAAAACTAAGCTGACCATACGTTCCGTTTTCGCCGGGACTGTCCCATTTTTGTTGTGTCTTGCGTTCGTCTTGTCGTTTTCGCATATATAAAAAGATCTGTCGTCAACAAACGACGGATTTTCGACTCTAAATACTGGATTTTTTTTCATCTTAAAATACCAACCGTTGTTTCCGTTTTCTTCACGTGTTCTGCACACACCGGTGTACCGATTGTAATTATCGTCACAATCAATACTTTTCCATGCAAAATTAATTTCAAAAACACATTGAAAACAAAATGGCCCTGAGTGTATGCAATCTACACAATACAACTGTCGGCTGGATTGCTGAGTGTACCGTCATTTTTTAGCTTTTCTTTAGGAATTTCCCTATTATTTTTCTTCATAAACCACCCCTTAGTTAAAATGAACAAAGGAAAAAAATAAATATACAAATTGGTCATGCGGTTTTTGAGTTATAACCAGACCAGATACCAAACTACGATTCGTTTTTATTCGTATTCGTTTTATCTTCTACTAAAAACTAATATAATTCATGTTTTTTCATTCATTTTCAATACATTCACAACCTATATATTTAGTGTCAATTTTTAGATTATTAAATCTTCGTCATATTATTATTCGATTTGTATTGTACCGCAATTTTAACAAACATATTTATCTTTGATGTTTACCTCTAGAAGATGATTTTTTCTTTTCATTTTTCCTTGTAAACGTCGTTTTAAGTATATCCTTGACCTCTAATTGTAATTTACCGGAGTTTATTTATTTTTTTGTAGAATTTTCATATTCGCATGTTCGAAAAACATAATTCATGTCGAAACTGTTACGTTAAAAAAATAAATGAAAATTTGATGACTAAGCCTTTTGATAGAAGAATGATTTTTATTTTTATTTATAATAATACACATTAATATAAATACAAATATACCTCCATGGCATAATACGTCACCCCACATCCCCATGGTGGTCAAAAAGAATACATGAAATTATGTTGAATCATCAAAGAAATAAAACAACCATTTTCAAAATCATTATAATATTTTCAGGAATTTCAAAAATGCCCGATATTTATAATCTGACCTTATCAAATTCTTATTTTTTTTAAGCGAAAAAGGATATATCGAAATTTAGACCTTTCACATTTCGTGTACTTTGTACTTTCGTGTAAAGTATTTGCGTCCCGAGAATCCCTTCTAAATTCGGAATTGTTATTTTCAGCATTGTCTATTTGTAAACGAATTTTCTCGAAACGTATCAAATTTCCCTGTGTTTATGCAATTTATAAAATTTCATATTGTAATGAGACTCGTGCGTCAATGGAAACGCGTGACCTTTGATTCGGAAAAACGAAACCAAGGGTCAAAACACTCTCTCTTTATGTTTATTTTGTACTAGAAAGCAAAAATAAAGTTAATTAAAAATATATTTTAATGAACACAAAAATATCCCGAATAATTTACAGATTTCGAATGAAATCGCACGCTGTAAAATAATATTTTATTTAAAAGATTATTTTTCTTCCAAATATATATATATAGACTTCAGAAAATTCCCGGTATTAAATTATACGGAACTTTTTGGCAATATTCTGTCCAAGCTTCGCCATATTGTTGTTTGCAGCGAATTCCGTCACGTTTCACTCGATGTATCAGAACAATAAACGTTAATATTGTCGTGTAAACAGGAATTGCATTGTATGTTGCAATTCCCCAAGCAGTGTGCATCATCAGGTCTCCAAAATAATTTGGATGCCGGACAAATCCCCACCAACCACTCACTAATAAATATTTTCCTTTAGACGTCGGTATTGTTTTGAGATCTGAAATATTATAATTGATCAGTATTCAAAGTCGTTAATATACAATAATTCTTCAGTTCATGTGGTAGATAAATTATGTCACGACAAATCGTTCAAAGACAATTCGTCCAAGATCGTCCAAACAATTAGTCCAAGACTGTACAAGCGACAATTCATCCAAAATCGTACAAACAACGGTTCGTCCATACGTGTATAAACTTGAAATGCAGGTTTGCCAACTTATTTTATTCGTTTTGGACAAATTGTCGTTTAGACGAATTGTCTCGGACGAATTGTCCTAGATAAATATCTCAAAAATTTAAAAATAGATTTCAACCGAAATTATTTTCTAGATTTATTGATCTTTTTTTTATCTGACATCAGATTCGCTTTTGTAATTCAGATATGTTGGCAACGACTTAAAAAAATTTCTTCGAATAATTCTCGATTTTCTTCAACCCAAATAATTGCAGATAGATCTTGAAGATCATAACGGCAAAGCAATCACAAATTTCCCAGAAACAAAATTTTTGAACCGAAACCAAAACGGTACGAATCCAAATATAATTGCATAAATTAACTCACGTGTTATTCTCGGATCTGAAGGATTTCTTCTCAGCATTCCCTTTTGAGAATTACTCGCTCGATAAATATAATATCCAGTCGAATACAAACACAAAGTTGCGAAAAGTGTCCAATTCTGCAATTCGATGTTTTCGTCTAGTATATGCTTCGTTATTAAAGTGGGCATGAAGGGGTATATAAAATACCCATAACACACTTGGCATCCTATTCTTTCATGCATGAATTCAAATGTGGTTGTTAAATCGGATTCGTAAAATAACGAGTCGATTGCATAAATGATTTGCATGGCCGTAAAAACTACCAATGTTGAATTTAATGTCTCGGCTATTGTGAGCCATGTTATGTTCATGAAAATCTGAAACAATAACGCGGTTATTTTTTTCGTTTTGTGTTTGAAATGTGAATTTGAAATACTTTACCACTCCGCCAAGTGCTAGTCTGATTAAAACGACTTTGATATGGATTTTTTTGAAGAAGGTAGGATTGAGTTCTTTACCCATCCAAAAGTCATTGAAAAACTTTCCTGAAACGGTATGAGGATTCTTTTGTGTTGTAGACGTCTTTCCTCCTTTTATATAAACAATTATTGCAATTGTTAATCCAAAAGTTTGAGCAGTTATAAACAATTGTACAAAATCATCGTGTACGATTTGAAAAATTGGTATATAAAACAAATTGACTAGGAAAGATATAATCAAAATTACGACAACTGAAAATAGACCGTTAGCCACGAACGATTGTTTTCCATCTGGGAGAATCGTTTTCTTTCCATAAAACGGATTAAAAATCGATAAAACATACAGAGTTGTTTGAAAAAATATAATTAAAATCGATCTCCAGTTTATGATATCCTCCAGTTTGACGCACATTTCAAATTCACTTTAACTTAAACTAAACTGATTAACTTTTTTCACAAATATCTATAGGAGTTGATCCGCGGAACGCACAAATCTGAATGCCATACTTAACGAGTTCATATTATTAATCAGTGTAATTGTTTTTATTATGTTGTCCCATATCTATATTATGAATTTGATAAAATTAATTATGTACGGAAATAATAGCAAAATGCATTTGTAACATGAAACAAACTCAACAAGAAGTAAAGATAAAGAAAATAGTCGCTCAATAGCATAAGTATTATATGTGTTATTGAACGTCAATCGTCTGATAACGTTCAAATAATTTGTATATTTTTTCATTTTGACTTATCTAATAGGGCAAAAGTTTCTTGTACGAGGATAAGTCTGAATAAAATAAAACAAGAAACGTTTACAACTATAACATGCATGTACCTATTTATTTCATGTCTCGTATAAAAATTATCAACTGCCATTTTCCCGACACGAATTTGGCTCGGCAACGCCATTTTCGTGCAAAAATCGTATTATCGTGCAGTTCCGAGGCTCGTTGTTTTCATAAATTTTCAGGCATTGAATAAACAATCGCAATGCAGTCTTTATATTGTTTTCGATTCGGCCTCAGGCTGTTTCACAATCTGTATCTTATACAGATGTCAGCGGTTTCGAATGTATTCTACATACGTTATCTTTTTTTAGGTCACGTTCTATATATTTTTTTTTATTTGAATCTGAACACGTTTAAATTTTATCGAAAAGCGTTTTGTGTTATGTCACGTATTTTTATGGGTTAGTTGTAATATTAAAATAATTAACTGAATTTAGGTTATCTTAATGTGTATTATTGTTTTTTTTATACAGAAATATGTTATTAGATATACAAATTATCTAATAATATGTTAAGTGAAAATTGTTGTAGACCAGAGGAGAGTTTCAAATCGCGGTCCAAAAGCGTATCTAGTAAAAAATAATAAACCATTTTGAAAATCTTTCGTAACATTTTTGCATACTGGAAAAATGATCGATTTTTTTTCTTAAGGTTTTTCAAAAAGAGTAACAACTTGGCCTAAAATACTTTAAAAAAATTGAATACTTCAAATAGAATTATTTCTTTTCTTAGTAATTTATTTAACTCTTTCAAATAATTTGGATTATTGATTAAAAACAAAAATCGTTTTACCAAGAAGTCTGTTTCAGTTCAGGAAAATCGTTTATTTTTTATTTCATTACCAAAAATATGATGATATCCTCTTTTAATACTCATACTCCACTAACTTGTTTTTATTTAGATCATTCATTAACTTTGAATCGTGTATCGTTTTCCAGTTATCACATTTGCTTAAAGTAATTTTTGTCTTCGTTTTAGTTGTACTGGTCCGATTGTTATTTTTTTGCGCTTAGACATTTGTGATCCTGACGTAGGTGATCACTTTTCAGTAATTACCCTGTGAAATGATAACTGAAGTGGTTTCCCTTTGCCTTTTTGAACAATAGGAAGGTGTACTGATTCAAATACGCGTTCTGCACACATCGGTGTACCGATTGTAATTATTGTCACAATCAATTGTGACGCCGGCGCCGCGCCTGTACTGAAATTTTATTTTTATCTTAAAATAGCATCAGATTATATTTTAAAATGGTTTTAACGATACAGAAACCTTTCCGGATGCGCAAGCAACATATTTTAAAAAAATAATCGTGATAGGATAAGCGATAAAGGAATGCATAACTAATACACACACATATATCCATTTATATAGAATTTCTTTAATTAATTTTTAAACTGCATTAGTTTGCAATCAACTGCTATATAACCAAAATCCCTCATTACATAAAAATAAAAGATTCCACACCAATTAACACCAAATTTACATAACCTAACCGAAAATTAACCCGTTTGCAACCGCGCGATGTACCGCGAGTCTACACCCTTGAACCGTCCGCCACAAATCGCACTTTCGAATCGGATTAGATCCGCGCACGTTTATTAATAAAATAATACACATTTTGACACACACTCGGGCCAGTGTTATAAATATGAAACGGTTTGTTCAACTGCCAGTCCGCTTTATAAATAACGTTACGCAAAAGCGTCAGTTATGGTCAAACGGTGCACGCGGATCTGATAAAAAAAAAACGCGCTTTAATTCTTTGCGAAAATTACATTGTTTCGGTGTAACGTGTTTTCGTGTTTGGAATAAAAAAAAATGCACACCTGTGGCTGTTGCCCTAAGGCGGAAAAGGACCCTTCGAAGCGTAGGGTTCATTAACACTTTGCTGTGGGGTCGGCGTAAAGTTCGCTCTTTATCAACGTCCGGGGGATTTTTAATGGCTACTATTTAAATGGTCAGAATTTAAATGCGATTTTGGTCAGAATTTTCATCCCATTTATCACAATTTATTTGACACTAGTATATAGTATATGGATTTGTAAAGAAACGGAAAACGATAAAATGTGAAAACCCGATTTTGTGAACCCGAAATGTGTACCCGATTTGAATATTTAATATTTAATTAATAAAATCAAAATAGTTCATTTGT
>JAOXNN020000029.1:601641-621289 GCA_028571205.2 Hydropsyche betteni | reverse complement strand
CGATTTTTAGCGCTGCTCAAACCCAGAACGTTACATAAACGCGTATCCACGGATTTAAATATGAGCGTTAAGTCCTTTGTCATAAAGCATAATTATGCATACTAGGAATTCTAGATAGTGATGAAGTTGGAAAATGCCTATAACATATATAAACAACGTATTTAAAACGATACGTTCTCGTTTTGCATATTGTCCATTTTATCGAATGTTCGAAGAACACAAGTTTCTCTCGATAAATAACCGACTTCCCAGAACTCAGAACTACGATTCCCGGTACGATAGTTTTGAATTTGCGAGTCTACGATTTTTTTCACATCTCGATTATTCCATATATAAAGAACATCAAACGGACCATATCGCTTTTGGCAAAGCGCGCCAATTTCAAAATAAACCGCCGCTTTTTCGCACCGGCTCTCGTCCCGAGGACGTTGACTTTCTTCGATCCGGTGCACCTTCGAGTCCTTGATGCTTTAACGGTATATTTTTTTTTTTGAATTTTATAGCGAATACGTTCGCAGATGCGGTTTTCGAAGAAATTCGAAGAATCCGAGATGCATCGAGGTCGCGCCGATAAGAACGAGGTCGATGAGAATAATTTTCGTTCCGTTATCCAGTTTTAGATTATTTTTTGAGATAGATCCTGTTGCAGTGTTTGAATTTCGTTTTGTATTATTCAATGTTTCGCAAAGAGCACTTCGGTTTAGAATTTCGAGTTTTTTCATTAACCTAGATGAGGTGTCGGCAAACGAAGGCCCGCGTGCCAAATCCGGCCCGCTTCCTGTTTTTAAACTGACCCGCGGACTGAAACTTAAAATTAAATTAATTTCAAATCAATTTTGAAATTTTCATCTTTAGAAAAAATAGCAGATATGTTTTCTGAAATTAGAGTTACAAAGACGTTTTTCAGGTCTTGGATACCGGTGCAAAAAAAATACCACATTTCAAAATTTATTTAACTGTATAATTAAGGAGCTTCTGTCAGATCCTCAACTAGAAGTGAATGTTCTCCAAAATTATGTATTTTAGAAAATTTTACGTTGTTATCAATAAAAAAAAACGAAAAAGAAAAGAATTGCTTACGTATCTATTCATTAATGCTTATTTTCTTGATATTACCTGCATTTGAAAACATTTTTTGAAACTGAAAATGATTTTTCAAATAAAAATTTTGAGATCAATTATCTTTTACTTTTTAAAATTTTACGCTTTTTTGTCGCTATTTGAATAGAATTATTTAAAAACATAATTAACTTCGAGTTTGCCATCCGGCCCGTCGAATTTCAAATTTTTACCATTTGACCCGTTCAAAAAAAAAAAAACTTACCAACCCCTGACCTAGATGACTCGACAATATTTCATAAAAATATTTCTGCTTCCAACAGCAGAACGTCTTATCGCAAAATATTTACGTTTACGGCATGAAATTTCTTCTCCATATTTACTCACTCATTTTCGCTTAACGTCTTATGAATGAATTCTTGCACAAAAACAATTTAATTGTTCGAAAAATAATTACGAAAAACTAAATTATACCACGCTCACGATTGTCGTTAGTAAATCCGACCTCAGATTTGATTTTAATGTTCACAAATTGGTCAGAAGGCAACGTGACAGTAATTCATACATAATTGGAGCCCAGTTAGGGACATGGAAATGGGCTAAGGGCATCGTGTGGGGCACCAATTCGCCGACACGTAAATTTCCCATACAAAACACAACTTTTACAACAAAACCGTAATTTTTTTTAATCACTCCCAATCGGATCCTTTCTCAATTAGCGAGATTATGTAAAAGCCGCCAGTGCAACAGAAATTGGACACGATCCGAACTTTCTCTTGCACCCAACTCACTGTTGTGGCGTTTCTTCGAAAGGTCGCTCTCCGATCGGTTGGCGGTGGTTTGGAGTTGAACTATGCGCTTCCGCGTTGCAGTTTCATAATATGTGCATGCGTGTTGTATATGCACTTGTGCATTATCCGAATCCGGTTCAAGACCGGCGCTACCCTGTGCCGGTGCATTTTTTTTATATAGAGGATCGATTTTAGTTTTGCGGTTGATGGTGGCCTTCGATGGTTGCCGTGCTTATTTATGGTTGATGAGGAAGTTCGGGTTTTAGTCCGATGTCGGTGGATTGGATTTGAAGTGGTGCAGTCGTGTTGTGTCATTCGGATCGGTGTTATGTAAAGTTTTGGATTGGAGGTTTGTTTGTGATTGATGAGGAAGCTCGTTTTTGAATTGGTTATGGATGTGTTTTGATGTGGTTCGTGTGAATTAGATAAAAATTATTTTGTTTGAATTAATGTTGTACAGGTGGTCCAAAGGTCTAGGATAAGTTTTGAAGAGGTGATGGGTCATGTTTTTTTGAACCTTATATACTTTAGTCCAAAGTATCATAGTTTTTTTTTTAAGACAAAAAATCTAAAATCTTGCGCACTGATAATTTACAAATGAAAGGTAATATGGTAAACATACCTTATTTTTGTTACTATATAATTAAACCTTAAATAGGAATACGAAAATCTATATCAGTAAAAAAACATCAGAAATACACGATTAAGTATCGAAAAATCACTGAAGTAAAGAGAAAGTAGAGTTTTTTTTTAATATTTATTGTTAAAAAAAATATCTCTGTTCAAAGCCCTTTCGATTGATGTATCAAATATGCAGATATTTATCCGATTCTTAAAAATAGGATACAAAAACGAAACTGAAGGACGAAATTTTTGAACTTTCCACATACATATCATTTATAATTGCATACAAAATAGTTAAAATTCTGTAGATTGAATTATCTCCAAAACAGTTACAAATAAATTTATTCATATTAACATTTATTTATAATTTTTTTATACAAAATTTAATAACTATTGTGAAATAACTTTGGTCTAAAGTGTATGCGGTTTAAAATGTTCCAAATAACGTGACCCCTTTAAAACTTATCCGTAACCTTTTCGAACCACTGTATAAAGTTTTATATTCACTAAGGACTTTTAAGGTTGCGGTACTTTTCAGTAGTCGACGAAAATCACTTTGAAAATTGTCTACTCTAACACAAGATTCAGGATTATATAAATTATCCAATGCATAAGACCCAAGCTAACATTTTACTACTTTTTTCAATCGATATTATGTAAAGTTTTCGATCGACGACGACCTTGGTTGGGGATTCTTTGCGGTCAACGATAAAGTTCGCTAGTGATTGGATCGCGTGCTAAATCCCAAAAATATCATTACAATTAATTCTTCAGTTTTAAACTGAACTAAAACTAGACACCGAACTGATTCCAAACACGACAAACTCCACAATAGTCGCACTCGAAAATCCAAAGTCCTCGGAATGTCGCATCTTATTATAGCCATGCGTTAGTAATAATACATATCTACAGGTGAACCGGATCCGATCGTTGCATATTTTTTGCAATGTCCAAATCAAACTTCTTTGGGGAACTTTTCAAATCGCCGAACGGCCTTGCAGCAATTCAGTGTTACAGTATGCGTGTTGAACTTTGAGTAAATCACATTAAAATACCACTTTGCTGTATGTTCACATCGATTTTTCGCAACGAGGTATACACTTTACGTTTTGGCAAACTCGTAAAATTAGCCGACAGACAACCTTGGTGCATCATGGTGATGCACCGTGTCGTTATTAATAGGTCAGTATGTTGAACATTGAATAACCATCGCCAGATGAATGTCGATTTTAATTCGCTTCCTTAAATCGATGATATATTTATGCGTATTACAGATTCGCGTGGATTTGTTAGAAAAATATTTAGGCTTCCCATTTGTTAATATTGTAAACTGAAGTATTTTATCAATTCCATGTGTTGTGGACCCTTCATTATCATGAGTCAAACCATATTCCTGTCATCCCACATATGGAATTCTTCTGATTTTGAAATCGATGACCCTTGATGTGGGTGGATCCCTAATGGACCTAAATTTTTATAATTAAATTAAAATTATAACCATTAACGATGTATTGTGTTGTAAATATTGAAATGCCTCATTTTTTTTGTTACACATAAAACCTTGTAACTTTTTAATTTTGAAAATTGGATCAATTTATAAGAAGAGTCTTCTACCAAAGATTTGTTAACGAATATCTGCCGTGTTTTTGAATTTTGTATTCATGATGCAATATTTATTAAATGTCTTCCCTATGTTAGTGAAATTATCATAGAGCTAACTTTGAGGTCTGCTGATAGTCTCCGAACATTTTTTTGTGAATTATTTTAAACGATGTCCCTTAAATTTTTATCGTTGACGAAAGTTTGAGGAAACCAGGGGACTCATTTCCGAGGTTGAAATTCTCTGAATGAAATTTTATAATCTGTTTGCAAATACTTTTTTGATTTGTGATTGAATTGATGGTTTTTGTGGCTTTTATCGTGTTGTTTTTAAACTTGAACTCACACAAACAAATTACATTCAAATCTCTTATCGACAACATATCGTTTAGAAGCAAAAAAAAAATTTAACAAGTCAACCACAAATTCAAAATAAATATAGAATATGATTCTTTCCTTATATTAAAAATAAATAAAAAAATGTTTTCTATTCAAGTCTTATTCTCAGGACGATCTGCTTTTGACTGCAAATTTCAGTCCTTTTGGACGTCACAACGTTATATTTGAAACAATACTAATTTTGTATCAACGTATAATACAATTTTCTCAATTATGTGCGAATAAATTAGGTCAGCTTCACATCGGGCAAGTGCCAAGTTCACATCGCTATTACTCTCGGCGTCCATTATGCGATTTTAATTACAAAACGGCGGCAAAATCGAAACTGAAAACGCCACAGGGGTAGCAATATTATTAATTAAGTTTATTCACACTTTCGCGAAACGAACGATATTCGAGGGGGGAAAAAAAACGTTATTTATAGTGGACATAACAAACTTTGCAAATCGAATCGATTACATTCGGTTCAAATCGAGTTCAATCCGAGCATAAACGGCTTTCTTTTTCCCTTAGCGGCAATTACAAAAGATACACGACGAATCCGAATCGAGTGAAAGTTTCGGATTTTTTCCACATTTTTCGGTAAAAGTACGCCGAATTTGGCGTATGCAAATGTCTGAGTGGAAACGGTTGCATTTTTTTTTTAAATCAAGATAAATGCAATACGACTAGAATGATCTTAGATTTTGATTTTTTTGAATTTTTTTGGAATATAATAGTTTCCACTGATAAACGAAGTTAAGTTACATATTAAGTTTTATATTAAAATTATATTTTTTCGTAATTTTTAATCAGGGCTTTGGAACGTTCATTTTTTTTAATTTTTAAGTTTTTAAAGGCTCCACACAGTTCTCTTCTCCACGCTCTGTTTAAATTAAATTTATTATTAAAATATTTAATATGAAAATACAATATTACTATGAAGTGGAAGAGAATAGTGATAAAATCTAATTATAATAAAAAAAATTAAATAAAAAATAAATTAATGTCAAATTTTTTTCAATTTTACATTTATAATCGGATCATTATAAATTTCCGTGTTCCTTCTCCACTCTGCTCTGCTCTGCTTTTGACGATATCAGAAAATATTTTCTTTAAAATTGTAAATGATGTTAATAATTCAATATTAAAAATATGTACATAAAAAAATCCGCTTTTGTATCTATGTGATTGTCTTTTTCTAATGATCCAGATTTTTTTTTTGCTTGATCCTGGAAATATTTGTTTTGTGCGTGTGTTGCCAGGTGGAGTGTTCGTGTAGTGGCAACAATCTGAAAGGTGCCTGCCCTGATTGGCTCCGCGACCATGTTCAACATCCGGGATTGCGCTTGTATTATAATCACGTACGTTCGTTTTTAGACAAAAAAAATAAATAACAGTTCTCTCTAGCGACTTTTCGACATGTTTAACACTTTGGAATCCAACAAGCAGACGTATCTAATTGTATAAGTAATAACGATTGCGTGTCATTAACAACAATGCTTTTTTCCAATCGTAGAAATCGGCTAATCTTACTTTTTGTACGGATTCTCGCTTTACTCGCGAAGGTTATGCGCAATGGTCAACATTTCCCAGTTTATAAACGTTTTTAACTTTTTTTTTTCATTTCTTGCAATCTAGTGATTGTATCGTTTTGTAATCAATATTTCTTTAGAACAAATATTATTTTATTTACGTTAAATATTGGAAAACGCAAATTTGCCTTCAACTAGTCATATACATGTTTACGTTTCGTCGCATCAATTAACATTATAAATTCTTTGTAAACATAAATAATTCTCGGAATTAAAATCGTTAAAGCGGAAACGATTCAGCAAATCCGTCATTGAACAAAATATTATCGTTATAAAAATATTTTTTCGATTCGTACGGGATTACTTTTTCGTAATCCGCCGTATCTTTTTTTTTCGCGTATCAAAGTTTCGGAAAAATCCCATTTTTCCGAACTGTCGATATGTTTCGTTTCGAACATATATTTTTTTGTACTTTCTAAAAAATATTTACATATAATCTTCTCCGCTTGTTGCACAACAAAAATGACAAACAAACTTTTATTGCATTAACACTTTGCTTTCTCTTATCAATAACGCTCGAGTTAACGGGCGATAAAACTGTTCTCGTACACAATTTATTTGTTTATTTTTTTTCCTTTTTTTAATTATTGCGGTTCGACACGAATTGTTAATATTAATTAATGCACACGTGATGTTATTAGTGCTGTGGTCTGTCTTTGGCATGTGCAGTGTTTGTTAACACCTCGAATCGTTTCCCTGTCAATGATGCGCATGACAATGTAATCGTTTTAACGTGTTTATTTAACTTGGTATTGTGTTTTGTTTAAATTTTGTCGAAAGAACGTCTCTTTCGATACCGGATGTCGTTTAATAACATTGTTAGAGATAATGCAGTCATTTAAAAAGTATTAGGCGTTTTTTTTCTTTGTGAAATACATCTATGATAACAATAAAAATTAATTAGTCGCTTGTTGCAGTTGTATAATTTTATTTCAATCAATATGTCGTTATTTTATAATTCATGTAGTTAATTGTTTTGTTAGACTTGTTTAGTGTGTCGGTTCTTATAAATCGTCGAAGCTAAGCGACGTCAATAAATAAACATGATCTGTGACACCGTTTAGTTAAGAATTATACCAATGTTCTTTTTTAAATTTTATAATGAACATATAAAAATTCGAGATAGGTTTCATCAGTATATTTGGATAGAGCTTAAAAAATGTATAATGTGAAAAAATTCCGCCATATAAAATCATATTTTTATTTTTATTTAATAACTTTAATTGCATGCATATAATTATAACAGTGCGCTAACCTGTACGAGTATTATCATTCTGATATAATAATACTTATTTTTAATACCGTATTAAAGTGAAAAAAACTATAAAAAAAATCGCTTCTTGAACCGTCTAAAAAGAGGATCGGGCTTATTTTAATATTCAATCAATGAAAGATTCCAATTTTCGAAAGCACAAAAAAAACCTTTCATATCACAATAAGATATTCATTCGATTTGTTCCAAAATACAAAATTTTTCAAACAAATATTTAATATACTTTTTACGACATATTTTCATAATGAATGCGTACTTAAATATTCATGAAAATATCCGAACATATTTATCAACTTAACAACCTCTCCAAATTAGACGTCTCATTAGTGTCGTGTCATAAACAAAAGAATCGAAAATTTTTCAAGAAAAAATCCGATACCTTTCAATAATCGAAAAAAAAACATATCATCCAATACATTTTTCAGCGCAAAACACCGAAAATACCGACACGCGATCTCCGCAATCAATACAGCGCACTTTCGCTATGTACATCGTTTTTTTTTCATATACGCACACACGTGATGACTTTTTTATGGTTTTGGAAGATTTTTCGGTTTCGTTCTCGCACAAAAGAGAGAAAAATCCGAAAAATTTGGGTTAAGAAGACGCGCTCTTATCGCATATTCAATTAGCAAATATTTGGTTATTCAATTGCTGAGTACGCACCTCGACTTTCACTCTGGGATCGTTTTTCCGCTATGCGTTTTTGTAACGATTCGGATTTTTGGACTTTCTGGGCCGTGTATTTGTTTTTTTTGGGGGAAAATTCGGAAATTTTTGTTGTGATGCATTTTTTTTTGGAATGTGTCGGATTTTCGATGTTTTTTTTGTTCTAATCGGGTTAACGTTTGTGATATGAAGAATAAAGAACTTTGTTATTCAACGATTGCAGCCGACTTTCACTGCGCTCGACCCACTTTGTGATTGTTGGGTTTTCGCGGAATTTCCTCGCGAGTTTTTCATTTTCGCCGGTCTGTAATGAAAATTTAGCGTAATTTGCGTTTTTATCGTAAATTTCGGTATATTATCGCAAAATTTCTCTTATAAAGTTATATAAACCGGTTCAATTTCAATATCTGTGTATATTATATATCATTTTTTTATATTAACGCATTTATTAATTTGAATAAACAATGAAATTTCATAATGAATGTAAACGTATTTTTTGAGCGATATAGAAATAATATTATTATACATCCAATCCTCTTTTTTCACTATGGATACGTTCGAGAGATTACCGTGTAATAAAATGTATAGTGACCATGTAAAAATTAGAGATAGTTTCCATTAGTATATTTGAATGGAACGTCCATCCAATTATACTTTATGAAAAATGTGTTATGTGGAAAAATTTTGCCATGTGAAATTTTTTATTTAATAGTTTTAATTGTATACTGCTCTGCACCGAATCTTACCATTGTGGCATTATAATACATTTTTGTATAGTTTGTTAAAGTGAATAAACAGTGTAAAAATTAATCGGTTCTTCTTTTTTGAACCGTGTAAAAAGATTAGCTGCATATATGTATGGATTCTAATTGACTTATATGATACGTTCACGCTTACGCTCATCATATATTTCACCCTTAAATTTTCAATGAGAACAGTTGTATTGTATTGCCTGTATAGATTGACTTCATTCACAAACTATTCATTTTTTTTACTGAACACTTTATCCAATAAATTTCCAAACACAAATACAAAACCGAACGCGTCCAACTTTCAAAAAAAAAGTATACTTCATCCCACCGGACGACAAAAACCCTTCAACAACCGAAGGACCCTCCCCGAGAGGGGACCGCCGAATTTTCCACACGAAAACTGCTATTTCCATCCGGAAAATTCGTGGGGCCGAAAGTGTGTCAAGGAGGCCGCGGCTCCGAAACGAATTTCCCATTGTTTGTTCGGTTCATAATTGAGATCGGCCGTACTAACAATAAGTGTACAGTTTCATGTCGCATTTTTTCGACGTTGCGTGCTCGGCGATTGGTGAGATGAATAAATTTCGTCGGAAAATCGATTTAGGGCGGGTTGAAATTGGGACTTTTCGTCCTTTTTGAGGCCTTTCGGTTCGGCGATGTCGTGGTTTCGGAAAATGTTGTGCGAATTTTTTTTTTTTGAGGTTGTCGTGTAATGGTGTCGTTTTGAAAGTTTCCGACGGATAATTAGATTCGTTGTTGTTATTAATTAATTTTGTGATGTTGAATTGTTAATTTTATGTATTGAATGGATATTTTTCGATATTCTAATTGGGCTTTGTTCTTTTTTTCGAACGTGTACTGTATAATTATTTGAATTTGATATATTTTAATTAGTTCATAGTTTATACAGGCACGGGTATTTTATCAATTTAATTCACAGATACTAATTGGTTAATGGAAAATTTTTATACAATTTATAATTTTGCTATGAAAATTGTACATTTTCTATTAAACATTATATATAAAATCAATAAGATATTTCTATATATTAATGTTTTATAATTTACAATGGATATCTTTAGAAGATTCGATTTTTATACTTTCACATTTTTTTTTTAATACTAATATTTACTCAATATCAATACGAGGTTGGCTCTCGAATAAGGAATATAACCTAGAACCCCAATATTTGATGGGGAAACCTTGTCCTGCAGTGGGCACAAAAAAGGGTCGACAATGATGATGATGATGATTTACTCAATATAAGATAACCAATTAAACAATCAAATCGAGATATCAAAATATATATTAAAGTAGAGATAAAATTGTAATTTCATTCAAAATAATTTTAACAACCCCCTATATATAATAGCGGATTTCTGAGTGTCTGTGTATCTGTATCGATGACGCTCGCAACTTTTTCGCGAATATGGTCTTTATATGCGTATACAATTAACGTCTATAATATGATGCTTATTTCCTATTGCCTCTGGTTTTGCTTATATGTCATAATTGTGACAATAATAAATGAACTGGTTTCATTAATTAAATATTAAATATTCAAATCTTATACTATATACTATAATCACTATTTACATCATTCTCGAGCTCGAAAATCGCCAACTCCAAATTTAGTCTTTATGGTCATTATAATTACGGCTTTAATCTTTGTAATTTTTATTTCATTACGCAATAGTATGGTTATAAATTCACAGTCGATGTTATAAACATCGGGCCAATACATTATCCTCTTATATATAAGAAACCGGCATCGACTTTTCGCAACGGAATGATTGTAAAAAATTTTCGCATAGATTTATTTTTTATATATATAATTACGTAATTCACAGCCGATGTTATTAACATCGGGCCTATATACTATGATCAATATTCTTCAAAAAATTTCATAAATTGACTTTTTTCTTTAAAAAAAAAACCTAAATGATTCATTTCACATACATACATAACAATGAGTCACCCGACCCCATTTTCAAAAGCACCGCCAAAACGTTTCGAATCGAAAACGCACAACGGTCCAACAGAAGCCGAAAGTCGCCATGCAAACAACCCAAGCACTGTTAGCACACAAGAAAAGGCCACGTGCTCGTCTCGTCGTCATCGATACCGTTTTTCACTTTCTCGCATACGAAAATGCTTTTGGACGCCAACATAGCGGTATACGTCCTCCATGCGAGTCGCACGTTCGCGGGACGTGCCGGTTCAAAACTCCCAAGTCGCTATATGTATGGTTGTGTTGATGGTTTGGTCGGGGGACGTATCGCTTTGTGGAAATTGGTGAATTTGGTATGAAGGTTGATATTGCGGTTCTTAATGCGATTGCGAAACCTCCCTGTCTATTTAAGATCAGGGTAAAATTTTAGGTGAGGTCAAAGGTTAATGATGACGGTTTTTCGCAAATGTTTCGTTAACTGTCGCTTTATATGTATCCTTGTGTTGATGATTTGTTCGGGGGACGTATCGATTTGTGGAAATTAGTGAATTCGATATGAAGATTGATATTGCGGTTCTTAATGTGGTTGCAAAACCTCCATGTCTATTTAAGATCAACATAAAATTTTAGGTGAGGTCAAAGGTTAATGATGACGGTTTTTCGCAAATATTTCGTTAACTGTCACTTTTACAATAATATAATATACGTCAACTTTGTAGCTTGGTAAATTTCATACAAAAAAGATAATGTAGTATTTATTCATTAGAGTAACTGTTTTGGAGATAATTTAATCAACAGAATTGGTTCTATTTGGTATGCAGCTCAAAAAATTTTAGGAAAAAATTTTCAATTTGTAAACAGAATAACTTATTAATTGGTTCGATTACCCACCTTTCGATACTTTGTTTATATGGTATTATTATCAGTACAGTAAACCCCCCTATATCGTCTAAATGCATTCAAATTCAAATTTTTCAAATGCATTTTGAAACAAGCAGTTAACAGGTAAAAATAACAAAAAAAAAATTAAAATTGAAAAACCTTAACCCCCCATAACGTGGAATATATCTTGACGTTACAGGGCAGTTTTCTGCACTGTGAAATATCTACTTGTGATTTTATAACGATTTTAAAATTCAGTTTATCACTGATATTTTCTTAGATACGGTTTATTTTGTCCTAATTCCCCAGACTATTACACTATGAGTCACACTTTCGGTCATCCTTGATATTTATCAAACGACCAATCACCATAAATCACAATAGTTTATCAAATCTTTTCTGATCTTCAAATTTAAAACCATCGATCGTATGTTCATCTATTGACCGGGCGTACCTTCGGTAATCGGTGCAATTGAAAATGTCAAATCATTGACGTGTCGAGGTTGAATCGGTTAGTTAGTTTTGAGGTGTATTGCGAGTTTTGATTCGGCACACCTTTCATAATACATTTCAGTGACGAGTTGAAGAATTCCGCTAGTGCAAGTACATAAGTGGGTTGCCTGTCTCGGTCGGTCGGTTCCGTTAAGTCTCCCGTTGCTCGATGGTCGTTTTGTAGTGTTGTCGGTTGTCGATTCTTCTTGTTGACGTTGTTGATGGTTACTACTGGTTTTTGAAACCATTTCGTAATTCTATATTTAGATTATATTGTAAAAAAATTGATCAAAATCGAATTATTACAAATGGCTCCCGAGTTGGGGCCCAATAAGTAACGTGTTGATGATTTTATACAAAAAAAAATAATAATAACGGAAAATCTCTAATAATAATATTTTCGGCAATTAGCATGTTGAATTTTATATTTAAATAAAACAAAACGGTAAACCAAAGATCGGACCTCGTTAATTACTAAGTCTTCTTCGATAGCGACAGTTGATTTTTCTTTCACTACAATTGTACCGCTAACCCAAATTGTGCCTCATTGAGCTCTACCGTTAACGCGAGAGTGATGTAATTTATAATTTAATATACGGGAATATTTTCAGGTAATACATTTACACGGCTTCGGGATCAATAATTGCAAGCGTGACCTGGGTCACTCAGCCCTTCTGATGGGACAGGATAGTCCCATAATGGAGATTCTGCGAACACAATAGATTTTCATTAAGAGCATTCGATAAGAAATTTGATTGTGATTCATTTTTATTTTATTCAAACTTCATATGCAGGCTATACGAACTGTATAGAAAAAAAAAGTGTCACTTTTAGACGAAAGTGACTTTCAATGGATATTGAATCTGTTCTTAATGGCCTTAAGTCAATGTCACTCGTTCGATATAAACTAATACGTTCTATAATAAGTTTTAAATAATTATTTATATAGAATCATATGTTAAATAAAATAATTACAATTGGACATGTCCACTGTTCTATTCTCGGAAGCATTTCTATTCATGGAGCATTTCCGGGGAATTCCCTTGCGACTTTTCGATTATGATAATTTTGAAATATTTCCACGTATATTTCGTTCCGAAAATGAAAGGACACACGTCGACCATAACAACTCGTTCAGTTCCACCATTTCGACGTCTCCGCACATCGGACCGCCCACAATTTAATAACCATAATCGTATTATATCACAACACGATATCACCACCACGAACCACTTCGGCCAGATCAATACGACCGGGACGTTTTTCATGCAGAAAAGTCACCCTGAACATTTTTCAGACGTTTACGGTTAAGCCTTGTTGAACTCTACAGTCGGCGGAGTTCAGCGGCGAATGCTGCGGTTAGTTTGAGATTGATCGATTTCAGTTCTTTATAAGCTATATAAGGAAAATGGTTTGATATTTTTTGTGGTATGAGAAAGGTCTCGTTCGTATTTGGGCTATATTTAATGATGACACGTGATCGCGGTTAGTTTGAGGTTATTTGTTTTCAGTTCTTTATAAGCTATTTTATTAAATGAGAAGGGTTTGATATTTTTGATGATATAGGAAAGTTGTCATTTTCATGCAGGCTGTATATGATGATAATACGTGTTCGAAATTATTATAGTTTGAGGTCGTTTGTTTTATGTTTTTAGTTCCTTGAGAGATTTCTTTAAATTTTCGATTGTATTGAAAAAGTAAATATTCTTGATTATTATACGTAACTGTAGTCAATTTGAAATCATTTGGTTTCAATTTTTAAGCGACTTTCTTATCGCATCGGGAAAAAGTCCGAAATTTTCGATGGTATTGGCGAAATTTCATCCTAATGTAAGCTGTATATGGTAATATGTAATTAAAGTCGATTTGAAATTTCAGTTTTTAAACAACTTTCTTATTGCATAAGGTTCAAAATTTTCGATAATTTCAGAAAAATCTCATCTTAATATATATTGTATACGATGATAATGATAATACGTAAATGTAGTCAAATCAAGATCATTTGATTTTGATAGACCCTTTAAGAGCTGCTTTCTTATCACATGAGGAAAATGTCAAAAATTTTATATGACATCAGCAAAATTTCATCCTATTTTAGGCTGTTTATGATGACGTTGATGATGATACACAATCGCGGCCAGTATACTGACCAACTGACGACTTGACGGAATACGAAAGCGGCCGTTTCGCTTTGCCGAGGAGGACCGTTACGTTTTCCGTTTTACAGTTGCTTTCGTTGTGTAAGAGTGGATTTTCGGTTTCGCCGAGTCACGATTCATTCGGTGTGGAGCTGGCTTAATTTTTTTAGTGCGTTTTTTTTTTTGCAATAGTCAAATGTGTCGTTGCGCAATTTTTCTATGAACTGTCAAGGGTTGAGGAAGGTTGTCAAACTGTCTTTGCTTTGGTATGGTTTAGATTTAAAAAGTAATGATTTTTAAATTGTTTTTTCAACGGTCGATTTATAAAAGTTTAAATTAATCATTATAAATCTAAAAAACGAAAGTGAAATTCATTTTTATGAAACAAAATTATCTAAAATGAACTACAGAAATCTAGAAAATAACTTCAGCTCATTTTTAATATTATTCTTCTTTTTTCGTGTATATTTTTAGTTACGATTCATACAGTTTAATTTTGAACAAACTCGCAAAGCCCATCTACCATACAAACCAAGAAAACACTACATACTATTTTCAAACCCCGGCTCATTATATTATTAAAAAAAACTCAAACCGATTTAACATCATCATAAAATCCATCATACATCACATAAACGTCACCTTTCACTATACAACAAATAAATAAAATTCGCTCGACTAACGACTCGAACTATTCAAATCCAACATAAATCACCGTGAATTTTTTCAACAATCAACGGTGATTTTGATATCTTCGAACACGTGCGCATTCGCCAACCCGAAAAGACAACCGTCACGAGACCGAATCTAAAACCCATGACGTAAATCTACACAAAACATGACGTCACTGAACATGCGCAAGTTCCGAACGCGTCACAGAAGCCGAAGATCACCGTCAAGACACACGTCGGCCTGCCGGTGCAGTGACGCTGGTTCGGTGAAGTGATGATGATGATGATGATGATGATGATGATGGCGATGGCGATGGCTTGTGGCGGTTTTGTGTGAAAGGTCAAGTTTCTGCAGGCAAGGTCGCACTCACTGACCTGACCCAACGTGTTGACCCAATTGGGTGTTGGAGTCTTGAGAAATTTGGGATGTGAAGGGTTGAGTGTGTTGTTGAAATTTGTTAATACAGTAGAACCTTTATTATCCGAATTGATTATTTTCAGATTTTTTTTTTACCTTGATTAAATTCCCGAACTCGTCGGGTTTCAATCTCGAGTCATATTCCGGGTCGGGTCGGGTCCAGAAATCCTAGTTATGGTATTTATTTCTTTGAAACTATTCAAGGAAAAACATGCTATTTTTTTAATCATGCTTTATGAGCTTTTTTGTATATCATATAATAATAGACTTTATATCTAAATCTAAAAATGGTTGTTTGTATATTAGACGTCGTTGCACTTCAACATCGTTCGATCGATCACTATGAAAATTGGCATGTATATGTATTTTTTTGTCGAAAAGGTTTTTGTATCATTGAAACAAAAAAAAATTCATTGCGAAGAGTCGAAGATCTGTCATTTGTTGAATTTAGTTGCCTCGGTTACGCAATTCATAGAATCATATCAAGCTGTTATAATACAGGCTGGCAGGACAACGTCTGCCAGGTTCAGTTGGTAACATATATAAATCTATTATACATATTAATTTAACCACATCGTTAACCTATGAGTGCTTTTAAAGTTCTATAGATACGTATACCGCGGAAGGGCTTAACCTTGTTGAATTTGTCGATCAATGAAATTAAGTAACGTGTAGTACATTTTATAGAAAGTTTCACGTGACTGTATTTCATTTATCTGAAACCATTTTGACAAGGATAACTTCAATATTTTTTACTTGAACTCATATAAGGAAATTTTTTTAAAATATCCGACTGCCTTGTTATTGATGATTGTAAACATGTTTGTCTTAATTTATCCATATAATATTTGATGAGTGGTTTTAAAGTTCTGTGAATATTAAGAAAGATATCCTCGTCGAATTTATCAATCAGTAAAATTAAACAATATATACGTTTTATAAAAAAATGTGGCTAATTGTTAATCTGAAATCACATCGCCAAAAATAGATGCAATATTTTTTGTTCGAAACAAGGAAAAATTTCCGATCATATTGGCTTTCCCTATATTGAGCATACGATAATGATTCCAAAAATATACATCCTAATCCGTAAAATTGATTAGGAAATTCCATACAATTCAAGAGAAATCATGGAAATTTATATGAAAACAATCATCATAATCCACTACCTTCAAACGATTTATCAAATAAAACGCCTTTTATGCAACACCACAAACCGTGAGAATCGTCTAGAAACATCGTATCGATATCGACAAGTGTTATCAAAACGAAAGCGACAACAAATGTACAATCTCGGCATTGTGAACAAGAAAAAAAATACGAACGGACTCGTTTCTGTGTGGCGTATCGCCATTTTGCCCCCCAAGGGGCCCCCCCGGATCGTTTTACCGAACATTATATGTAATTTATTAATACACATAATGTATATGATGTATAATAATGATATGCGCGCGGATAAACTGGTGTGTGGTGAAATTTTTACAAGATGAATTATGTGTGCGTTATATGGTGTCGAACGTGATCTCGGACACATCACGACTCTCGTTACTGTTATGACACGAATTTGAATATCTCGGCTTCCAGAGGTCCTCAAATGTTCCAATCCGTGTCTACTGATTGATTCGATTCGTCAGTGTCGTGAATTATCATGGTTTGAGTGTGATTACACTGCGACCTTATATAACACGGTTATGTGGTTCCGCGAAAATATCGTGTAGTGCCGATTCGTGTTATGCGAGGTTTGAAGTTCTTGAAAAGTATCGAAGTTTGTTATTATCCTTTTTTAATAAACAATACAGAAAATATACATTCTGCAAGTAAATTATAGGTGTTTAAATCAAATTTTTAAGTGTGCGTGTTGTGGGGAGGTTATTTTTGACAATTTTTACAAATCATTTTCTTTAAGATCGCCTAAATGAGCACATGCTAATAGTCCGGATAAAAAAAGATTCTATTAATCAAAATTGAAACCCAATACACTTAAAAATTCATAAATACATCTTCCAAACTACACCAGAAATTCATTAAATAAAATAATAATGATTTACTCACTTATGATACATGAATTACGCATGAAATTCGTTTAAAATCTCAATTACACATTTTCATTCATATCAAAATGCAAATTTATCAATAAATATTTTATGTTACCTAATTCATTTATTTTTTAAAACCGTGTTGTATAAAACGTGCTTTAAAAAAATAGGTCACAATTCATTAACCGTGTTATACGAGGTCCGAGTGTAATTTGATCGTAATAATAGTTTGAGTGTGTTAATTATTCGAGTTATATGCAATAGATGGATCTGATCGCTGTTCTGAGAAGTTTGGGAAGGAGCGGTTTATTCAGTTCTTTACTTTTCATTTCCACATGAGGAAAAACGTTCAAAATATGCAATGGTTATGAGACGATTGAGGTCCATGTAGTTGACTTTAAATGTAATGATGAAGATGATATCATTCTTCAATTGCATTATATGGAAAGGTTTTTAAAAAAAAATTGATTTTATCAAATCGGCACTAAAGAGATTTCTAAACGTTCGTATCAAATTATTTTCTTTTATATTCGAACACCATCAATGAATATCATTCTAAATCAATTAACATATGCTAATTTGCAATTCTCTTTCTATTGCCAATCAATTTTACAAATAAATCGAAGATTTATTGAATTACATCGTCAACCTCCGAGCGTTCAACCAAATTGGTTTCGTTATCAAATTTCATGAATTATTGAATTTTAATAAATATTTTTATGGAACGATCGAAGTTGTCGCGTGCTGAGGTGCACGTACGTCTCGATTCATACCGAATTTGCATTAACCATTTTAAATCAACTTCCTGTGACTAACCCGATCTGTTTTTGTATACGAATCAAATATTTCATTAGTGAGAACGCCGGAATTCAAAAAAAAAATCTCGAACCGAGTCCCGATCGCCGTTCGTTTGACCTCATTTCCGAGATTTTCTCAAATTGGGAAATTGTCTGAAATCCGATTGTTTCACGTTTCGGCAAAGTCAGTCAATCGGCAAATCTGGCCGTAGAAAAATTAGCACGCGGCGAATTAAATGGAGCCTTGGACTCCTTTCGTCGTCGAGAATTCGCAATGGCACTCGTAAAATGTAATATAATTTGAAAAAAATATATATATACGCAATTTTCATTATATAACAAAGCGTAACGATTAATAAACGCGTTCGGAATTCAAACGACGTTTTCAGATTACGCAGGAGTTTTATATGATTGCATTATTTTTGATCGAATCAAACACGGTTTGATATATACAAAATATAATTCGAAATTAGATGTGGCTATTTGCATATACTGTACCTGCGAATTATTGGCTATTTGCATATACAATATCTGCGAATTATTGCTATTTGCAGATACTGTATCTGTGAATTATTGGTGTTTGCAGATACAATATCTTCAAATGGCCAATGATTCGCAGACACCCTATTTGCAAATAGCCACATCTTTTAAAATATTAGATTATATGTTCATATGTAAAAGTGTTCACGAATTTTTTATCGGTGCTTTGAAGCGACTATTTTTTGAGTTACTCCATACTCCGCTCCACGATTAAATTAAATCAATTATCAAAATATTTAATAAAAGATCTTTCATTAGGACGCCCAAATTTTTTTAGGTTATAGCGGCCATGTTGTTAAAGTGACATCTATCAAAAAAAATTTTCAATCGTTTAGTTGTGTACGGCAAATCGCCATGAAAAATTATTATTATTATTATTATTATTATAGAAAATTCGCATTAAATTATCAATTAATAAATACCATTCCATATCTCGATATTCTGACCCATTTTCGCCAAAGCATACAATTTCCGACTTCCCTTCCGACCCGCGCCCCTCGAATTCCCCCAATCCCGATTGTTTCCCATCGCGGACGATCTCAATACATTCAAGTCATTCAATACATTAAATAAATGAACGTAATGTAATATTTGAAGTGTGTTTGCGAGTTTTATTCCGGTTCGGATGTGTTGCGCTCGTCGGCGACCCACTGACCCACATTCGACCGATTCGCTCCTTAGCTTGCTTCGCGTCAAAAACGCACAAGTGTACGTTTCAGTTTTCGTTACGCGCCCGTTTTTTCAGATCTTGGACTTTTCGGGAATGTCGAAACGATCCCCTATATACGGATTTCTGTGTGTCTGTGTATTTGTTCGAATGACGCTCGCGTCTTCGGTCGCGCTCGCGACTATGACCTTTATGCGTATACAGTTAACGTCTATAATATGATACTAACAACTGGCTTTGCCTATATGTCACAAACAAATAAATGAACTATTTTGATTTTATTAATTAAATATTAAATATTCAAATCGGGTTTTCA
>JAOXNN020000029.1:564732-596421 GCA_028571205.2 Hydropsyche betteni | reverse complement strand
GTTCACACAATCGGGTTTTCACATTTTATCGTTTTCCGTTTCTAAACAAAACCACAGCCGATGTTATTAACATCGGGCCTACATACTAGTAAATATATATAATTTAACTCAAATATTACAATATATCGTTTATTTTTAATGAATAATTTTTGAAAAAACAAAATAATAATCAATTTTAACGAAATGAGGGTTAAAATTCGCACAATTCATTTTTATAGTTTACAATCCTTGATTTTTGAATGTCCTTTAATTTTTTTTTTTTAAATTGGGTCACCGTAGCTTATAGAGATCATATTGTTTATGTTTTCGCTTTACATTCAATTCCAACAATACACCCATCTTCCCGAATTTCAAAATTTATAAAAACACGATCATATCCCCGATAACGACATCTGACTCCACATCCGTGAAAGCCTCCTCGCGATCCAACCCAGCTGGGTGTCGGAATCTCGTGTTCCGTTACACGAACGGGTCTATCCGGTCCGAACTGTTCCCGCGTTCGACGCGCATTATTTTTTTCGACAGTTTTCGTTTTTGTTCTCGACACTTTTACGCGGCCATCTTTTCCGAATCGTTCGGATCATAAGAAAGGTTATGGTTTTTGCGAAACGGAAAATTCATAACGCCGCGTCTAATCGTAATGCGCATTGTTTTGTAATGGTTTCGTTTTTGTAACGTGAAACCAGTCCGACGACAGATAGTGCATTTCGTGAGTTTTCCGTTTTTTATATTATCTGGGTTGCTTCATGTGTGCCCGTCGTGTAAATGAATAATACTGCATTTTTATTTCGGTCCGTTCCAATTTCGAGCGTTTGGTAATGGCGGTCGCTCTCGTTTCTGCACAATCCGACACGACCTATCCTAACTTAATCTTATCTATGGTTGGGTAATCGATCGAACACTGATTTTAATATAATCGTAACCAAGGCCTGCTTAACCTAATTTCGGTGCGTAAACAATGTTTCTGGCGATTTCTCTAGATTTTTCGTTGGTGAATTTGATTTTCATATTTTATGATACGATTAAGACTGATTCTGTTTTAACTTTTTTGAATACAATCGTGATCGACAATCTTCTGAATGATACTTGACTCAAATGAGTACTTTTATATGTACAAATTTAAAGTAAATTGACTCTAATAATATTGATCATTTTTTCATGCAGTTGTTAAGTACTGAATATTGATCTCAAAGGCTAAACTTTTGGTCGAAATTGCACCAATCACTTTACACCGTTAATTTTATTTTAACACCGTCGAAACTAGGCTGACCCCATTCAAAATTTGTCTCGCTTTTACGTTTGTGGTAAGTTCAACGATGTATTTCAAAGGCTCGATGTTGGCTATTTGCTAAAATGCATCAATTTCTCTACATCGTCAATTCTGCAATACCACTTGCTCAATCCTGTAATACACTATGTAAGTGTTCTGTTCATAAATCCTGTATATATTGCTATTCGCGAACCTAATGTTGCCACTCACAATTCTGATATTTTCTTTTGTCTAAAATTGAACTAATTCCAAAATGCATAAGAGTCGAGTCTCCAAATAGCAACATTTCAAAACGGTAACAAAATAAAACTGATTCATACAAAATGAATCATATCTTTTAGTATTCTCTGTAAGTCAAACAAAACAATATTATAGATAAGCGAACCGAAATACCAAATCAATACAATGAAAACACTTAAAGATTTGAGGATTTGGAGAAGCCATAACTTGTTCATTTTCAATCTTTTTTTGCAACTTATAAGAAAACTATTGAAAATTAAAATGAATACGAAAAGTGACCAGCAACGAATACAACTCATTGGATTTTTCTATTACAGCGAAAGATCAATCATTAAAACATTACAGGCAATATTTTAATGCAAAATTGTTAAATAGACCCATTTTAATTTAAACGAGTACATCAACAAACAAAATTGCTGATTTTGTATACTGAAAATACCAAAGAAACATTACTATCAATTGCATCCCTAAAAATATACTATTACTAGACATCAAATGTATCCATTTTAATCTCCGAAAAATTCTCTATTCTATTATAACATGAAATGATTTTTTTCAAAATTTCCAGTCTATCAATGCCGGATATAAGAAAAAAGAACATCCTTTTATCATATCATTAAAAATTTTCTTTTCAACTCATCAAAAGCAACCTATTCACCCACTGCAGCACAAAACCTCTTCAACTTGTAAAGATTTAGACTGCACCTTATCACGTCAATCCAATACATATTGATAAAGATCAAGCAAAATAAGAGTCAACCATTCCATACCAACGAAAGACTCTCTCTTCCTACAAACTGCCCACATTGAATCCGCATCTAACCTCAACACGTGTCTCTTTTAACGATCGATTCTAACCCACATCCGATCCCGAACAGTCACAACCTCGAACCTGTCTCGAATTTTCCGCACAGACACGACCCGGAAACTTTCCCCGGCTGCATCACAACGCGATTGGGACAAGTGTTGCGGAATGCCTTACCGTTGGTTGCGTCTCCATTGAGCCGTGGGAGTGCGAGGGAGACCCCACGCACGCGCCGCACAGTGAAAGTGGTCGCGTCCCTCTCGCACGTGCCGCGAAGGTCACCTCGTAAATGCGTCCGGACGGAATCGAGGCATTGTCTAAGGCCAGGCGCCCACTGCGATTTGTAGTCGCGGCGATCGTTTAGTCGCAAAATGGAACGCATAGTTCGCCCATATACCATATGGACACACTTCAACCTAAAACAATGTGTTCCATTTTTGCAACTAGACTATCACGCACTGCAAAACCGCAAGTGGGCGCCTAGCCTTAAGGCTAGTTCGCACCACGCTAGTAATTTAGGAGAGTTGCGAGTAATTTAGTGGCTAAATGTATGCGAACCGCAACAAATTAGTCAAGTAGTTTAGTGAATGATTTAGTCGAGCCGATCGGGTTGACTTTATTTTTTCGGGCGAGTAGCGCGCCCCACCACGCGTCCGTGTTTACCGCGCTCACCGGCTAAACAAGTTCTGACCTGTTTATTAGTCGAGTTCATTGCAAAGCACCACTCACTTGTGTACTGTACTGGACGTATAATGCGAACGATTTCTGTGCAGTAGCGAGAGGTTTAGCCACTAAATTAAACGCTACTTTACTAAATTACTAGCGTAGTGCGAACTAGCCTTTAGGCCAGGCGCCCATTGCGATTTGTAGTCGCGGCGATCGTTTAGTCGTGAAAATGGAACACATTGTTTTAAGTTGAAGTGTACCCATATGGCATATGAGCGCACTTCAATTTAAAACAATGCGTTCTATTTTTGCGACTAAACAATCGCCGCAACTACAAATCGCAGTGGGCGCCTGGCCTTAAGGTAGTAATCGAAAGGAAACCCATCATCCTGCCTGTTATATGCACCCCACTCTTAGACAGCGGACTATTAGGCTATTATTCATATTTTTTAATGCTCACATTATAATGCCGAAATTTTTTTTTTCGTTGCATACTACAAATAAAATGATGCTCAATACGAAATTCTTTAATGCACACGAAAACCTTTTGAGGAAAACAAATTTCTGGGATTGAAAATTCATATTAAAAATTTTCTGGTAGCAAACATTCGTGTCACCAAGTATTTTCCATGATCGTATCCGACTTTACTGATTGCATCACTTGTTGCTTAAATTCCAAATCTGGTCAACTTCTCGTTTTAACCAGTCGACTTCTACTCAAATTTTGAATGTCTATTCTGATTTTAAAAGCTATCTAAGGATTAATTTAATTGATCTATTGATTGTATCACTTTTAGCTTAACTCCCATGCCCGGTCAACTGATCGGGTATGACCGGGTTGACCTCCATCCAAATGGTTGACAGTTTCCAAAATGTAAAACATTTGGAGATTTTTACGTCAAATAAATAATCTCAAGTTGATCATCACAGATCATCCATAGTACATCGATAATAAGATCCAATTCAAAAATTATCAATTATAACCTGTTTCGAACAAAATATTCACGCCCGGTTTATTTGATGTATCAGGTGTATTCGTTATCGATATTTTTAGATTTTTGTTCAATAATTCGTTTGGAAATTTGATGTAAAAACGTCTTATGTGTGTAGAAAGTAAAAAAAAAACTAATGTAATATTCCGCAATCGCTTTCACTGGCCGACTTAATGAAATTTTAACAAAACGTGTCTATTTTCGATCTTGGGTAAAGTTTGAGTTAAAAACCTATTTTCGAGATCGTTTTTTAGATATTTATAACTGTCCGAGTTATTATTCTCTGAATTATTCACATACACTATACTAGGTTTCCACTTGTTTACAAATTTTCACGTTTTTTCTTCAAAAAAAACACTGGATAGAACCGCCTTTTCCAAGACCATTGTTCGCCATATTTTTTTTTTCAAAAAGAGCACTAATGAAGTTTCAATTGTCTCCGTTCGTTCGACGACATTTAAATGAGCACAATCATTACAGTTTTCTTTGTAGACCGCTCGATAAAACCTCTCCGAACGGCAAATAGAAATGTTTTTGCGCTTTGAAAATTATTTTCAATTCGTCACGTTTGATTTATTTTTCAATGGAGTATCACAGTTGTGTACGTTTCTAGATGTTTTATTGTTTTTCCCCGGCCTTGTACACAGCACGATCTTGAACAACAGTTGAATTATATAACAATTGCCGACGATATCAACTTCCGTTCGACTCTTATAAAACTGCAAATAATTTTATTCGCTAAAACCTTTCATTTGGTTAGAAAATGAAACAATTTATGTGTTAAAACGATCGGAACTATTAATAAAACCTCGTCGCGGTCCGCCAAATTCCGCATTAGCATTGATAATACTAATGCGCTTGCGTTTTTTCATTATTTAATTATAGGACGCCTAATTCGCCCCTGTCTCTTTCTGTCTCTATATAAATCGAATGTTTGTTTCTTTCTGACTCGTGTGCACGATTCAACGCAACTTTCGCGCTGTTTTGTTGTCAAGTTGGCGTCTCTGGGAAAATCTGGTGAAATTATCAACTCACCGTTTCGTTTTTGTATTACTCTTACTTATTTCTGAAAAATTTTGACCATTTTATATATTAAATCTTTCATTATTATATTTTTAATAATAACATAAATATTTTTTAAATAGAAACCTTTGAAACATAATTAACTTTCATTATTGAAAACAATATAAATGTTTTGTATGATTAATTTAGTGAAATATATAAATTTGATACGTTAAGGTCGCTCGTAGAGGTCAAATCATATTCCATGTCAATGTATTTATATCATTTTAACAATTTCTTATGTTTTGTTCGCAGGCTGTCGATTGGTGGTCGGTCGGAGTTCTGGCATACGAACTCTTAACAGGAGGTTCACCATTCACTGAGAACTGTGAAAGTAATAGTCAATCGGAAATCAGTCGTCGAATTCTCAGGAAACAACCAAACCTTGCTTATAATCTTAGTCCTGAAATGAGCGACTTCATTAGAAGGTATAATCGATTTTAAACATTGTTTATGGACATGTAAACGGCATTATTTTAATTATTAATATTTTCCAGGTTATTAATAAAAGATCCAAGGTTAAGATTGGGTGGTGGTGTGGGCGATGCTGATGAGCTCAAAGAACATGCATTGTTCAAAGTATATTATTTTAATTTTTTGTAATTTTTCATAAATAATACGTGATTACTGTATTAATTTTTCTTTTCTTAGTCTTTGGACTGGAGTGCTCTTGCTCGTAAAGCTGTGCCGGCACCATTCAAACCTTTGCTCTCTGGAGAATTAGATACTAGCAATTTTAGTGAAGAATTCACTAGAATGCCAGCCGAAGATTCTCCTGCTACAGCACCACCAAATCATGAAAAATTATTTCACGGTAAATATAATCGTTACTAAGTACTCTAATATTTTATCGAATTCTTTGATACTGAATGATGTATATTTTTAGGATACTCGTACATAGCGCCAAGCATATTATTTTCTGAAAATGTGTTAACTACAGACATGTTCAACGAAGAATTGATGAAGAACACCAACGGGAAACCCGATGCAATAAATCTTTTAGCTTGTAAATTAAAGGTCAATTGATGTTTGATAAAAAAAATTAACTTTCCATCTTTGTCAACATTCACGATAAAAATTATTTTATTTTTAGAATTCTCTGTTTTTTATGAAGTATGATGTGAATTTACGCGATACTATTTTGGGTGATGGATCTTATTCCGTTTGTAGAAAATGTGTTCACAAAGTTACCAGAAAAACTTATGCTGTTAAGGTGAATGTTCAAATTATATATCTTTTTTTATTATTTTATATCAAATTATAGTGTCTAACAGCGACGTGTTATTTCACAGATTATATCACGAAAAGTAGATAGCAGCCAAGAAGTGGGTCTTTTGAGAATGTGTCAAGGTCATCCCAATGTAGTTACATTACATGAAGTCTATCAGGACGAAGTAATTACAGTCTAATGTCTATCGACTATGTACAATTTGTATGAAACTAAAACATGGTTATTTTATTGCAGCTTCATACATATATAGTCATGGAGCTTCTTAACGGCGGGGAGCTTTCAACCCGTTTTCCTTTGAGTGAGGCTGCTGCGGCTAAAGTATTAGTGCAATTATTAAACGCTATCAAATATTTACACTCATTAGGTATTGTTCATCGAGATCTTAAACCAGAGGTTTGATTCATATTTCTTTTGTAGTAAAATTATTATATTTTAATTTTTGTTTAAAAATCGTCATTAATTCTTTCTAGAATCTCATTTTCACGAATGTTCACGATAGCACTATCAAAATTGTCGATTTTGGCTTTGCTCGAACTGTACCGACCGAACATAATGGTTCGAATGATGTTCACCGTCCTCGTTCACAATCTGGGATGCATACTCCATGTTTCAGGTATGTTTAGTTTATGTATAATTTTTTTATCTTTGATTGTTTATGATGTTATTAAATTAAAAATTATATTTCAGCATTCCTTATGGAGCTCCAGAAGTATTAGAACTCTTAAATGGCGGAGTAAATGGATACAATGAAAGCTGTGATTTATGGAGCTTAGGGATGATTCTCGTAAGTATTTTTTTTTTTCGTGTTTTAAAAAAATTGAAAATAGTTTAATTTATTTATCGAATTTTTAGTATAATATGTTGTCTGGAAAAACACCTTTTCTACCATTATCTAGTGATATGCCAGTCACTGATTTAATGAGTAAACTCAAAGATGGCCCACTGTCCTTCGATAGTATATATTTTTTGCTTTACTAATATGATTTTTTTATATCATTTTTGTTTTAAATTAATGCGAATATTTTATTTTAGACACAGTTTGGTCCCAAATATCGAACTCTGCCAAAAACCTTGTATTAGGGCTTCTATCTGTTGACCCAACTAAAAGACTGACTAAAGAAGATGTTATACTTCATCCTTGGGTAAATATTATTTGACTAGTTGATTAGTTGCTTTGTTAAAACTAAATTTGATCGAGAATATAATTTTTTTCAGATTGTCAAGGCATTGCCAAATAAAAATATTCCATATAGTACTAATAAAACTAATAATAATCGCAGCTATACAAAACAAAACAATTGTAAAGAAGATTTTGTACTTAAGGTTTGTCAATTTTAAATTAAAATTATTACATTAATTATTTTATAGAATATTAAAATGTGTATTTCATTATTTTTTTTTAGGATACTCTAACGGCTAAGTTGGCTCAGCGCCGTAAACAAAAACTAACTACAGAAGATACTGGCAATAAGAATGGAAATAATTTAAATCATCAATATCATCCTATTGAAATCGTCAATCTGCCATCAATTAACACTTCCAACAGTGCAAACCATGAAATGATAGAAGGTGAAGACATGGAAGTAATGTCTTACATGTCGAAAAATCCACATTCGAATCAAGATACGCTCGGTATCAATACATCATCACATCAGCAAATGTTATATTCTAACGAAGATAATCATTATGAAAGATCAGCATATCCAGATGTCAATAAAAATCATCAAATAGAAAAAGTTTTGTGTGAAAGAAACAATATAAGTGATGATGCTAGTGATAAAATAAATGATAATGAAAATATGAAGAAATCCAATCTTAAAAGACAATTTTCTAACACTTCTAATAAGAAAAGGTATGGCAGTAAAAAGGAGAAAAAGTGTCCTAACAGTGTGGCCGAAAGAGTTTTTTCTAACGATGAAGTTTCATTTAGTGGCGACGTTAGGAAAACATACACTAGGAAAAAGCCTCAATTAGATTCATATATGATTTTAGATTCTAACTCTAATGAGTCATTGCAAAAGCGTAAAGAAAATGTGGTATCAAATGATTTATCGTCGCGTGTATCAACTAGAAATCATAAGAATAATGAATCGTCTATCGTTGAAAATGTGGTGTTACGAAGATCCTTGAGAAATGTAATGAAAATGATAGCTTTCGATGAAAAGAATCAAAACGAAATTAAAAACACAAATATCTCCAATAAGACAAATAAAAGAAAACGATCTGTTTCGATCGTGAAATCACGTAGAAAAAACAGCAATTCATATCCCCAATCTCACGAATCTAAAATGATTAAATTATATCGACCAGCACAAAGCCATAAAAAAAACGATGAAAACAACGGTTCAAAGCAGGCACCCATGACTGAAGAACATTTCGTACCTGACCCAAAAAAGTTATCCAATAGTTATTTTAATTTGTCTAAAGAAAAATCAGAATCTCTTGATAACGAAGAAACATTATATCAACTCCGATCTACAAGAACCACTTCTGACCATCCAAATACACGTATCAATTCGTTCAAAACGAAAAAAGAATCTTTACAAAGCGAAGAAACGCTATCTCATAAGCGTTCCACGAGAACGATAACCTCGTCCCGAAACTCTATCGATTTATCCGAAGGTAAATCGGAGGAATGGTCTAATCTGCGTCGCTCCAAAAAGATAATTATTAGTTCAAATAAGCATATCGAATCATTCAAAGACAAAACCGAATTGTGTAGACGGCGTTATAGAAAGACCGTCGTTGCTGGCTCAAACAATGTTTCCAAAACTAAATCTGAAAATTATGGATGTGAAGTGTCGAAGTATGCGGGAAGATCTTCCATACCGTCAACTGTTTCTTTTAATTCACTCGGCAGCTCGATCGATGGTAATTCCGAAGTATCACTATTCGAAGGTCGCCTTCAACAACGCCCTTCTGCAAGAGTCGCTTCTGCTCTTGCCAAGTCTCGTATCACTCATATCGCCTTAGAAGAATCTGATAAATTACGTGAAGCTGCAAAAAAGAGGTCCAAAAAAGTAAACGATGAATCTACAAGAAAATCATTATCGCCAATAGGAAAACCAAGTAGAACAAAAGTTAAACGAAGACGCTTAAGATAAAGAAGACTTCTGAAATATATCATGTAGTTAGTTATTAAAATATTATTGATGAAGATTCATAATTTATTGATTCAAACGAATATTTAAAAATGCTCATCTCATGTGTGTTAATATTTTAAAAATAATTAAAAAAAAAAACAATTTTGAATATATTCTAACTGAAATAGTTCTTACTTGTATACATTCTAAATTATCTAGTTTCGTATTTGAAATGTGTTAATTTTACATATGATATTTTATAACATTCATCAGTTTAATCTTCACCTGACTCGAAAGAATCTTCTGTGATTCGACAAAAAATATGACCAACGTAAATTTATATTAAAGAACGGAATGTTATACTAGTGTCGTTCGTCTTAACCACTTTGCTGCTTTGTGATAAGTGAATAGGACTGGAATATATTGTGGTATGGTTCCTTTATATTTCAAATGTCATACGATAATTTAGTCCTTAATAAAGGTGTAAACTACACAATCCATGTGTTTGCGTTGATTGCAATTGTTGCAAATTTGAAGATATATAAACAATTATGTTTACGTCTCGAGAGCTATGAGCTCGTTGTGCGCAATAGAATAAATACATATTTACGTGTTTGGAATAGCATAAATTTAATATTTAAGAATCTAAGTATGCATTGTTTTTTGTTTTGTTTTATAACTATTATGATGATGTTTCTGATTGTTATAATAATGTTAATGATTAATTAATTTATCAATACATACATTCTGTTTTGAATTAAATTTTATAATCTGCCGCACAGTACGTGTTAATAAATGCATTATATTTGTATTATATTTTCCGAATCATTCGAGAAGATTCATTACATTTTTTTCTCGATTGCTTTTTGTATATTGAAAGATACATCTAGTCTTTGTTGCATCGTCGAGTCAAATCTCGAATTTTATATTGAAAACTTTTAAATTTATCAAACCTCCCTTTTGCTTATATTTTCTTTGCAAATACGTACCAAGATGTAAAAATTATGCTTGGAAAACATAATTTGTCGGTTTACATCTGTTTAAACCATTTTACCTGATCGGTTCTTTTATACATAAATATTTATATGAAATGAACAATTAAATATTAAATATTGTTATTATATAATATATATATATTTATATTGTGAAACCCTGCCTTACTAGTGCTGACTGAAATCGAATGCAAAGAAAGAATTTTATATGTAACATAAATGTATAGAAGGTATACAAAGTGCCTAACATAGAGTAGCAACCACCTTAATTATTATCGTCATATTTATGATGTATTTTCAATTAAATTCGCGAATTCTATTTCATACTTTTTTACATACAAATTGGTAATATCAAAGAAAAATAGTTTTGAAAAGCTTAGTATTTTTATTTTTCGAAGCAAGTATCTAACTGATTTAAAATATTGGATAAAACCGTAATTATTCTATTAGTGAAAAAATGTGTATTTATTACAGTAGCTAGTCGATCTAATAATCTCTTTTAAGTGTTGCAAAATTTAGTGTATTTGGCGATTTGTTTGCATATGAGTATACGAATGCGATCAGAAAATTAATTAGTTTTTTAGTTAAATGCAATGAATTATTTTTCAATAAATGTAATCTCAAAATCAAATGTTTTGTATCTCCAAGGGTCAGATGTTGAATTTTTCTTTGATCAATGTTTCGCGTGTTCTGTGATAGTCGGAATATAAGATTGAATATTGGAAACGTCTTGCGAGTCTTTGACGATGTCGACTTAGAAATATTGCCAGGGTTATTTGACCAAAAGGAGTGTTGAAGACACCCGATTTATACATAATTCTATAATTGATTATTTCAATATCACGTGAAGGGTGTGTTTGAAGTACTGTGATATATTAGCAATTTGTTACGCGTTTGTGTTTCTTTCAATTGTTACACATGACATGTCTTCACTGATTTACAAACGATAACAGTACCTCATGATAGTCATTCTTCAGTTTTCACCCATCATTATTTTTTTTTTTTTTAATAAAATTTCCAATAATTGAAAAGATGATGTGATTTTTGTAGAAAAGTTGAAAGTTGCATAGGAAACATATATTTGAAGTGCACTTAGTAAAAAAAAATTGAAGGTTGTTTCAGCTTGTTAATTGAACTTTATATATAAGAAAGTAGAGAGAGATGTTATTATATTTAAATTGATTAGTTTGTTCATTTCAACATTTATTTATATTGTTTGAATGTTGATATGCTACTTATGTAATGTGCCAATCATTAAAAAAAACAATTTTCATTTTTATAACCTTTTTATCCATTTTTTCAAATGAATTTAATAATAATGAGCATCCATTCGATGTGTCAAATGAATTTTAAAACTGTATATATAATTTCAGAAACATTCTAAATTTGTGAATGGTTTTATTTATCTCTCTTTATTTTCTCATACTCAAAAATGAATGGATTATCTCTTCTATTTACTTGTAATAGATAAATACTGTAATTAAAATAAATAATAAAGAGATGTATATTGTAATATATATTTATAAATTGTAACCAAAAAGATGGATGCGTTAAAAGTTTAATATAATACAATTACCTATTGAATCTTTTGTTTAATTATCCTTTACACATTGATCCTCATAAACCGAATTAAATTTGAATCGATGCTATTTTATTGGAAAAATCAATATTTTGCCTCTACAGACTTATCATTATCATAATAAGATTTGAACACCAAATATCTGTGACGAGACGTTTGCTTAAATGACATTGTTACACACAACGCTAGCACACACAACACTGGCACTCACCAAAGCTAGCACACAATCCACCGATATAACTAGCACATAATCCTCAAAATTTCTTGAAATAAAAAGATTTAGGCCGATTGGCGTAGGAAAATTTATGTCTGATACGTGATTGTCTTCATTATATTATGCATATTTACTTCTTTTAATATGACAGGACAATGGATGGATTACGCGATGGTGAAATGATTTATTTCATACTACCGTCTTTTTCCGAAAATAAGACACTGTCTTACTTTCTTTTTCGGTTTAAAATATATATCAATAGATATACATACAATAGATACAAAATCGGTTCACAGACGTTTCCTCAAATCGCACATGACGCTAGCACACATAACGCCAGCGTGAATTACTATTTCGACTGGTCATCATTTGAGTTAATATTCCAAAAATTCAGTAATACATACTTAAATTAATTTTTTACATTTGAAATTAAAAAAAAAAACAATGCTCAACATTCGATCTATCAGAACTAACGGGATTAGAACAAGCCACTTCAATGCTACCAAGATTAGATCAATTTCGCAACAAACACTCTTATACCATATTATTTTTAGACACAAAACAGCATACAATTTGTACAAAACCACATCACTCTACTGATTTACAAAAACACGCTTTAAAAAATAATTAGATAAGAGCGATAATAGCCTACACAATCTTTTAAGCATACGTCTGTCAACGACACCTGTACCAATCTCGAACTGTCCATTGTGACAAGTAACCTCCAGCGTGTCTTCAGTTTGCCGGTCCTCTGGTCCGCCACTTTAGGGCTCCGGAGGGCCCCCATCGCGCTCAAATCCCTGCACCCAACGTGAGGCTACGCCCTTCCACTATTTTGCAATCGCATTTCGTTCTAAATCGGTCGCAATCCGACCTCGTTCACCTCTACGTCATGTTTCATTCGAAGTCGTATACTGTTTTTCGTATATTCGTATCGTCGGTTTGCTGGTTTTTTAATTGATGTATTAAAAATGTTCGTAATTTTGTAATTTAGACGGTATGAATGTGTTAAAGTTGATATATTCGAAATTGTTGATAATTTTTTTTAGTTTGTGCTAATTGTGAGTTTTCGTAATTGAAAGATATTGTAAGAATTCGGACTACAAAAACTGCTTAAGAAGTAAAAAAAATAGTGAAAAAAGTAATCAGTTCTCCTTTGATATCTATATTATCAATTGAGCAAAAATAGTAATACGAATTATATTTTCATCATAATTTTCAAAAATGTCTTATTTGTTCAAGATAAAGTTAAGATTCTTATTTATATCTAATCTTTGTGATTTGATTTATTTGTGCTTATATATATTTAATTAAAAAATAAATAATATTTTTCAAATGTATGAAATTAGTAATGTTATTATAATAATTCTTAATTTTATTCTTCTATGTTTTCAGATGGCGTTGTGGAAATTGTTTTTCATAGCAACAGCAGGATTCCTTTACTTGCAAATAGTCGTCGGAGTCGATAAAAACAACTTCAAAACATGCGAACAAAGCAGTTTTTGTCGCAGACTACGACAATTAACTCCAGAAAGCTCTATATATGAATTGCTTTTAAATACTATTGTATTAGATAAGAATTCGTTGAGTGCTGATATTAGAAACAATAACAATAACGTAATAACGTATTCTTGCTTTTTTATTATTGAATTAATTCAGATAATTACATTGTTTCAACGAATTTCAGGTTTTATTCACATTAAAATTAACTGCTTTAGTCGACGGTACATTTAGGGTGTTAATGGATGAAAAACAACCGTTAAAACCAAGATACAGGGTTCAATATGCTCTCAGCCGTGACCCAACCGAAGACAAGTAAGAATATTTAGTTAAAAAGTAATCTACATAATAAAATCGATGATTCATCTTAAATCTATTATAATTTTCAGATTGTCAATGCTTGATAAAAACGTAGAAGCCGGAACCATCAAAGTCGGTAACAGTCAAGGGCATTCCGTCGTGATTCATATGAAACCATTGAAATTAGATTTTTATAATCCGGAAAATGAAATCGTTGTATCGTTGAACGAAAAAGGTTTGACCACTTTAGAACATTTGCGCACTAAGTCGGAATCGAAACAAGACGAAGACAAAAAAGAAGACGGTGAAAATCCAGAAGAAAATGTTCCCGAACTTATCGTACGATCATTTAACTTATAATACGATAAAAAATTGCTTTTTACTATAATAATATTCCATTTTATAGCACGAAGACACTGATCCTGGTGCATGGGAAGAAAATTACAAATCTCATCACGACACAAAACCAAGGGGACCCGAAGGTTTATCTATGGACGTTACGTTTCCTAAAGCGTCTCATGTTTACGGTGACAACATTGTTAAATCGAAACGGAAGGATATATTCAACGTTTTATATGATTAAATTATTTGAATGTTCTTATAGGTATCCCTGAGCATGCGGATAGTTTCGCTTTAAAATCTACCAAAGGCCAAGATCCGTACAGGCTTTACAATCTCGACGTGTTTGAATATGAACTCGATTCGACGATGGCCATTTATGCTTCAATTCCCGTTGTATACGCTCATGGGTAAAATATTTTTCGTTTTGTTGTTTTAAATGTTTCGATGATGTTTTTTTCATATTGATATGCATTTTCAGGGCCAACGGTAACACTGCGGGCGTGTTTTGGTTGAATTCTGCTGAAACATGGGTCGATGTAGAAGCAGGACCTGGACGTGGAGAAAATGTTGTGTCATCGTTAGTAAATTTGGTTTCTGGAAGCAAAACTCCTCCTCCATCTGTTAGATTCATCAGTGAATCTGGAGTATTGGAAACATACGTTTTCATGGGACCTTCTCCTACTGATTGTTTCCGTCAATATACTGGACTTACTGGAACTGCTAATCTGCCACAAGTATTTTCATAAAATATTTTTATTAAATATAATATTAGTCAATTATAAGTTGATTAATGTTAATCATATTTTAGATGTTTGCGTTGGCCTATCATCAAAGTCGCTGGAATTATAATGATGAAGATGATGTCCGATCGGTTGACGAAGGATTTGATCGTCACGATATTCCTTTGGATGTTATTTGGCTAGATATTGAATACACCGATCGCAAAAAGTATAGTTTTTTTTTTTTATTAATAGAATCATTATTTTTTTATCAAATTTGATAAAATATATGTTTTTGCAGATATTTCACGTGGGATTCTATCAGATTTGCTCATCCACAAGAAATGGTGACGAACTTAACAGCTAAAGGCCGCAAAATGGTCATCATTATTGATCCTCATATCAAAAGAGAAGGCGGCTATTTTGTTCACGAAGACGCTACCAATCTCGGATATTATGTGAAAAACAAAGATGGAAAAGACTATGAAGGTTAAATTTGTTCCATTTATCATTCAATGTATCAAAATTGTTATAAAAAATTCTTGATTGTTCGTAGGTTGGTGCTGGCCTGGATCATCGAGTTATTTAGATTTCTTTGATCCTAAAGTTAGAGAATATTATTCAGGAAAATATAGTCTTGATAGCTTCACTGGTACCACTAATGATGTTTATATTTGGAACGACATGAATGAACCATCGGTAAATATTTATTATTCTGTACACAGTTCAAAAACTCCATAATCGTTTTGAACGAAACACAAACTAAAAAATGCATATTCCTTAAATTCCTCCATACATTGTATCACGGAATTTTTAGGTATTTAATGGACCTGAAATCACAATGCCGAAAGACTGCATACATTATGGTGACTGGGAACATCGCCATGTCCATAATCTATATGGGCTTTTACATGTAATGTCTACTTACGAAGGAGTATTGAAACGTTCGGAAGGAACACGTCGTCCATTTATTTTATCAAGAGCTGCTTTCGCCGGAACTCAACGGTGCATATAAATGATTCTTATTATTGAACATCGTTATATTGAATCTTATTGAATTTTGATTTTGCAGGTATGCAGCAATTTGGACTGGGGACAATTCGGCCGAATGGTCTCATTTGACTGCCACTGTTCCGATGTGTCTTTCTTTAGCCGTGGCTGGTCTCAGCTTTTGTGGTGCCGACGTAGGAGGATTCTTTAAATATCCAGAAGCTGAATTGATGACGAGATGGTATCAGGTACATTTGTTACATTTTTATATAATCTTGTTCTAATGTTATCTGATGTATATTTTTGAACGGTATGCAGAGATATTTGGGAGACGGATGCTTGAATAAAATGTGTAAACATGGATAAATTGCGTGATCATTTATTTGTTTAGTATATATAACTTTAAAATACTTTGATAATGGCGATGACCATTGACGTGTGTTTTACCGAGGTCTAAGCCACGTAAGGCAACGGTTTTGCCTCGTCTGTCAAGGTGGTGATCGTACAATCACAAAGTAGTCAGCGAGGGTGCAATCTGCTTAGTCTTTAACTCGTTTGTCCTGCTGATGGTCATTGTGATCTGCTTAGAAGACAACAACCACAAAGTCTAGCACATAGACACGCATAGTGTTCGTTGGTCTGAGAGCCTCCTTCGCTGGTATAGGCGGGTTAGCTTTCATAGTACATGTCCCTTACCGAAATACGACTTGGGCTATATAGCCTATAGCTTTTATAGCCTAGACTGTCACATTTGTCTGGCAAAGCCTTGTCCTGCAGTGGATAACTTATAGGCTGCTAATGATGATGATATAGTTTTATTACGTCTAGAAATTAGAATTAACACTAATTTTATTATAGGCTGGAGCATTCCAACCGTTCTTCCGTGCTCATTCTCACATTGATACTAAAAGGCGAGAGCCTTATTTGTATGATGCTACAACTATGGGTCATATCAGAGATGCTATTCGCCGAAGATATTCGTACTTGCCTCTTTGGTATACACTGTTTTATGAACATTCAGTTACGGGATCACCCGTTATGCGTCCTATTTTCATGCATTTCCCCAAAGAAACTGATTTCTTTGCTGTAGACAATGAATATTTACTAGGTAAAGAATTTTATTTACTATATTTGATATATTTATGATGCCGTTTTATTCATTTTCTTTGTTTCTATAGGAAATTCCTTGTTGATAAGACCCGTTACTGAAGAAGGTGTATCGTCAGTAACAGTATTACTACCCGGATCTTCAACTGGAGATATTTGGTATGACGTTGACACTTATCAACCGTTACAACCTGGAAAATTGAGTCAACCAGTCACAATTTCTAAAGTAAGTTTTTGATTTATTAAATCGACTATTTGAATATAAATTTTTTTATGCTAACTTGTAATTCTGTTGATTTCAGATCCCAGTTTATCAACGAGGAGGAACTATCATTTCAAAGAAGGAAAGGATGCGTAGAGCATCTTCACTTATGGCAAACGATCCTTATACATTAATAGTGGCTCTTTCCAATAACGTAATTTAAATTTTTGTATGATTTATATTTTATGTTTATATTTTGGTAAACATTTTTATATTTACTTACAGTTCACTGCTGAAGGAACATTGTACATCGATGACGGAGAATCATTCGATTACAGAGCAGGAAAATATATTTATGCCAAAATCGCTTTCAAAGATAAAATTCTTACTTATAGGTTTGTCTTTTTTCATACATTTTATATATATTATTTTGGATTTGTTATATAATACTCATAAATTTTCAGTTTCATCGATCAAAACGCTTCATATCCAACTAAAGCCTGGTTGGAAAGAGTAGTAATTGCTGGTATGAAAACGCCGCCAAAGAAAGCCGAACTGAAGAATTTGTCAGCTGGTACATCAACTGCGTTACATCTCACATATCATACAGGCAACGATGTCTTGGTCGTGAGGAAACCCGAAGTCGGTATGGGTTCCGAGTGGAAAATAGTTCTTTCTTAAATACAGTTGAATCTTTTCAACTATATACTACTTTGTACCACTCGATCCATGTTTAGTTTCATAATATAAAACGAATAGACTGCAAATCCGATTATTTATTCCACCAAAGTCAAAGTCTGATTGTTATCTGTATTCAAATGTCACACAGTTTTTATACTCTTTTTTTTTAAGGATTTTTATATTGTCCAGTGAATGTTTTCACGACTGTGGTGTATTAGTGGAAATTGTTTGAAAAACAAACTAGCAAAATGTGATATCAGTCTTTTTATCTACAAATGATTGTATCTTATATGTAATAATTTTCGGATAGTGAATTGTACTTTTTAAGTTTCTTTATTGAATAAAAAAATGTTTAAAAATATAGTCACGTTTTTGATTTTAAGATTGATCAGTTTTTCTTATATAAATTAAACACAAATGATATACGGCATCTTTAATTATTATGCATAAGACTAGGATGTCATCTTTTTCCATTAATTTTCAATACATGATGCCAATATTTTTACAAATCTTCGATAAACTTACATAACTTAACTCATAAATGTTGACAGAATTAACAATACTTGGTATAATATTTTACAAATGAAATAAAAACTTATTATATGCAATAACAAAATAAAAATTTTCTACAGAACTTAACATCAAATACTTAAAGATATATTTTCAATATTACACGCATCATTACGTTTTGAGTTTTTAAATATCAAACACGACATTATTATCACTAAAAGACATTTAATAAGTCTGATAATCGAATTAATGAATATTCAGACTGCACTAGAGTTTATATACAAAATTCTGATTTCGATGCGTACGTCAATGATTGATCTGGTGTCCGGGATGGTAGTTAGACACTCCTTCGATGTCTTGTTGTGGATAATAACATATCGCTGATTGGTAACGACGACTAGTCATATTGTCCAATACTCCGTGCAGGTCTCCGGAGTTGTGACCTCCGCTGGTGGACGCAGTCAGACCAAGCATGCCCATCGGTTGTGTTACATAACCACCGTTAAGCAGGACATCTCTACTAAAAAAAGAAAATTGTTAATATCAAAACATGTTCAAGAGTTTTTTTTTCAGGTTAATTTTTGTTACTTCGTATCGAAAGTACTGATTATTTCTTTAAATAGGTAATTATGATTCTTTTTTATGTATCTATGAAATAGTTTGTTAATTAATGAATGAGTGAGTGATTAAATCAATGTTACCCGAACTTATTTGTGTAATGTTCCACTTCAAAATTTTAAAAACCTCCATACTCTATCCCTTTCTTATCAAGATTTTAAAGTTGCTTAACAAATCATAAAAATATAACTAACCATTTTATCTAAATTTTTCGTAACAAATATAGCAAAATTATAACCATCTCAAACTTATTTAGTTAACACAATTACTCAAATTTTTTATCTGAAACATTTTTTAATACAAATATGTATAGCAATTTCATCATATTTTTTTTGGAATATCGTTGTTGCAATATTAAAAAAAATTAACAACTATTAATAATTTGAGCATATCCAACTAAAAACAATTAAATTGCCCCACGTTGGGAGACCAAGTCACTTGATATCAAATTTGATATGCTATTTCAATATCCACCTTTTTATTAAATTTCCTTTTATCGGTATAGAATAACTATACAGGTACATCCTGCAATGTGCAATATATATTATATTATACATTTTATTCACGAAAACGATTATGAATCACAATTTCAACATTTTCAATTCTTGCTTTGAAAAAAAGACATTCAAGACCTCCATTTACTATCCTGTATTTTTATTGTCCTACGAAATTCTCAAAAGTTTCTCATCTATTCATACCTAATTTCCTTCACATATTCACACCTAATTGATGACTTCCTCGGCGCCTATCCAGAACAATGGCCATATCGAAAAAAACCTGAACACGTGTCGCAAAATCACCCCAAGTGAATATCACAAAGCCACAAATCTATAATGTTCGAGACCTTCCGATTTACGAAAGACGATCTCGAAAGACAATCGTCAATTATTGACTCATCCAAAAATCATAATGGTTCTAGCGTTTCATGTACATTCTTCATCGTCTGTTCTCATGCTGATAAAAATTGTTGTGCTTATGACTTCGATATTCGATACGCGACGGATTCCAAAAGCTTCGTATTTCGAAAATCATGTTCTTGTTGCGATAATCGCTTTTGATATTTGAATGTTTTGCTTTTAATATTTCGAAAATATCTATGTTTTGATTGCGAATGATGTTTGATTAACGGGTAAATGCGCAATTTCATGCAAATTATTCGATAAAATTAAATTAAAGTTTTTCTAAAAAAAAAAATCGTATTTGTTGTCCGAATAGTGTTTATCTCTATGGTGAAAAACCAGAAAAATCTTTCAACAAAAATTATACTGCAGTCCTGATGACGTTAATTATGAAATTCTTTTAACACGAAAAAATATCTCGATCCCTTCAGTTTCATGATCAACGTTTTTATTTATATTCGTTATATGAGAATCAATGACGTCTTGATTTGCGAAATTATAAAAAATTACATATTTCACGATTTTAATGAGTGGTTCATATGATACACTTCGTTAACTTTTTGATGATTAATTGAAATTTTTCCGATACGAGAAAATAATTCAACATTCAATAAATTTTTACATTAATTCTGAAAATGATTAGATTATACTAAACTAAACTAATATCGTTGCCTTTTCTATATCAAAAGCGGCCTCCCTTTTGATTAAACCGCGTGAAATTATAAAACAAACGTATCCGAACCGAAAAAATATTGACTTTAACGTAAAAAAAGAAATCCTGAAAAGCCATTCGAAAGAGTCGTTAATTTTTTTCTTAACATGCAAAACGTGCTCGTGCCGAATCAGATCACGTTAAGAAAACAACTTCTCGGAATATGAAAAATGCCATAAAGGACTTTCATACCCAGAACATCATACAAGTCCAATCCATATTTTAAAAAATCCACAATTTCGATAAAACGACCACACCTAATCAAGATAAAAGAAAATCGACCGACTATTGAAAAACAACGACGCCGTTTGATACAAACACGTCATTATCTTTACAAACGTTCATAGGAGTGATATGATTCAATAAATCGCATAATAGGTCATTGCCTTTGAGTTACAATGCAAATTTGCTATGTTGATTCGAATTAGAAATTGTTTCGACGTAATTTGTTAATAATGAAACGTCATATTACCTACCTATGATGATTCGGAGTTCTGTCTCGTTGTCTTCGGTTCTTGAACCAGTTGGATACTTGGGTCAGAGTTAAACCAGTCTTTTTTGCCAGAATTTTCTTCTCATCTGGTGTTGGATATCTGAAATATTCGAATTTGTAAATAAAATTGTATTTGAATATTGTTTTTTTATGAAAAATGCATACCGATTTTTAGTGTAGCATTCCTTCAATGCATTTCTGCTTTTCTCTTTGAAACAATACACAGTTTCTTCGCCGTCCCATATTGTTTTCGGTAAAGGATATTTTTTCCTTAATCTGTACTTATCGACGGCTCCTATATAAAGTATAAATGATTTAATAATCGAAATTTTTTTTAATAATTAAATATTATTGGATCGTACATACCTAAAGCTCTACCTCGAACTTTTTCCGCTTCCCTATAATGAGCTTTATACCATAATTCTTGAAGATCAGCATGATAACGAGGACTGAATGCTTTCGATTCCAATATAGCATACAATTCTTGATAAACCCCTCTATAAAAAGCTACTTTGGCTCTAGCTCTAAAAATTATATAAAAAAATATAGATAAAATTGATAACTTAAATAAATATTTTTTCATTTACCTTAAAATGACTTCATCACTTCTTTCCAACTCACTACTGGGTAGGTTCCATAAGAAAGCAGCCAGCTTTTCGATGTCTCCCCTTTGTTGAAGCACTTCACAAATGCATTGGACTTGCTCCAACGAAAACATTGAATATTTCGAAGAATCTGCTCCGAATTGTTGATCCTCCATCATCATAGAACCAACGATCACATTATTGTTATTCGACATCAAGTAACTGTTCATATTTTCCCTATTTTCACCCAACGAACCGTACGAAGGCAATATGTTATTACCGGAGTCCGTCCTCGAACTTAAAACTACGGAAGACGAAGAAGTCGGATTCAATCTTGCGTAAGATTCCGATATGTTTTCGTTTTGTTCGTAATCTTTCGGATAGTATTGGGAGTTTTTTTTGTAATCGTATTGTTTATAATAATCTAAAGGCGGGGGTTGGAGGTCTTTTTTTTGATTGTGACAATTCATGGCATAATCCGAGATCGTTTCAGATCTTCTGGTCAATTCTCCTCCGCCGTCTAGATAATATTTGTGTTCTATTCCGTTATCGTCGTATTTGAAATAAGTCGTTTGTTGGTTGACGTCGAAGGAATAATTTGGTATAGAATTACTGGAGCCGCTACTTGTGGAGTCATTTGTTGGTGTTAATCTATCTGAACATGAAGAATCTACTCTGTTGGCGACGGCAAGATTCTCCATTTTCTTCCGTATCAGGTCAACTCGAGAAATTCATGGATCGTATAATTTTTCTAAAATTAACAATCATTTTTGAATCGTTCCAATGATATTTAATTTTGGATTCAATCGTTTAAAATTTTAAAGTAAGATGTATAATCTCAAATAATAAAAAAATCAAAATACACATAATATTCCAAAAGCATGACATAAAAAACAATATTAAAGAAATAAACATTCATAAACACACTTACCTATTGTAATAACGATGCACTCAAATCAATATTCAATATAAAAGTTTTCAAAAATCCAAATACATATCACTCAAAATATCAAAAAAACGAACATCATCAATTCAATCATCATTAATCCATTTTCAAAACACAATTCACTATATCCATTTCACTGAAATATTTCGACAATTCAAGAAAAATCGATCAAAAAGCTCAATAAAAGTTTTGCACAAATAATCCAGTAATAAATTTGGAAAGCGTCCGTAAAAACTTCACAATATTATAAATTCACACAACAACAATATTATTGATCAATTTTTGATATAAATTTGCGAAAATATAACAAAAATCAAAAATGAGAGCGTTCCCGGCGCGTCCGCGCTTTGCGAAAGCCGATGCGAAACTGACATGAGTGCTCATCATGTGTCAGTCACATCGTCATGGTGTCGTCCTGCGTTTTTCAAAACGGTCTGGTTTTTTCAAAATCGATCCAACCGATTACCGAAAAAGTCGATCTGGCGATTATCGTGATTCGATAATCGAAAAATCGAGACTTTTCGCATTTTCGAGTGTGAGGAATTGTATGAAAAACTGATGCGTTTTTGTTTAAATTTTTATTGGAATTATGTTATTATTATTATAATCGTGAATATGACTATTATATTTATTACATTACGATGATATTTTATAGTTTTTTTAGGGCTCAATTATAAAAGATCATTGAAGTGAGAGAAATTTTCGGGAAAACTTATTCGTGTTTAATTTTTTATTGAATTATTTTATCATTACGATAATCATGAAAATTATTATATTACAATAGTTATTTCTAGGTTATTTCAAAGTTTTTAGGTCTTATTATGAAGGATCAATGTTTTGAAACCAAAATTAGTTCGAAAATCTTAATTAAATTTCTTCTTTTAAATTAATTATGTTTATGTAGTCATAGTGATTAAATAAAAATATCCGACTTGTTTTGATGATTTTACACGACGAAATTTTTTTATATCACATATTTTTTATAAAATACATTTGGGTGGAACTTCTATCCAAATATACTGATGGAACCTATCTGCGATTTTTATTATATATGATCATCATATATAATATTTTTAACACGGTTTTTTTACTATGTAGTCTCCAGAATATATTCCCCGTATAAAAAAACAATCGGGTGTTTATTTTTTTTATCATACACAATTCATTATCAAACAATTTATTTCACATAACTCACACCCATGTAAAAGACCACTCTCGAATTAATTATTAATGTTATCTCACTATATGAAATTCGATATTCCAATCGTGAAAATGTCTAATCTATGTGCGATTTCGATGGAACACTTTCCCACGAAACTCATCTTCGATACGTGATTATTAAACGTGATTCCCTCGAACTTGATATATGGGTATATGGAGCAAGTGCTATGTTATTGTTCTGATTGAATAATACGTCGCAAATTGTAAATGTTTTTACACAATGGTGTTTCTTAGAATAGTAGTGCAATGATCAGCATAAAGCCCTCACACATCGTGGGACTGTTGATAAAATGACTGACGAAGCACATTGTTGAAAAATATCGAATTGCTTTTTAACATTTTCATTCTATCGTTATCTGTTGTTTATTATTTTTAATGTTACGATTGGAATTTCGTGTTTGTTTTGATTCGAATTTGTATTTTTTGTGAAATATTTTGTTCATATACAGCTTTTAAAAATCGAATTCAAGGATAACAAATTTATTTTCTTCATTTTTTAATGATTTCATTTAAACAATACAAGAAACGTTAGGTGCATATCCATGGTATCTATTTTTAGAGTGATTTATTAAAAAAAAAGATTTTTATAAGATTGAATTATGAATGCACAACATAGTATAAATTTTTCAAATTTATGCAATGGTTTATAAATTTATTTTTTCAAATATAATTATGTTAATGAGATAATCTTATCGTTACCTATCATTATCTATATTACCTAAATGAATTGAGATAAAAACTAAAAGAAAAAAACACTAAAACTTAACGTTAACAAAATCAATCATCCCTTAGTTTACAATATTTATTTTAATAGCCTTTTTTAGTTCATCAAAGCCATAAATCAATAACGAGTATTACCGAAAATTCATTCCACAATACCGACAATACCGTAGATTGATTTTCACCAAATTGTCAAAATTTCTAATATTATCTTGTATCTGATTTACATAATTGAATTAAGTTACTACATCATATTATATTACATACGTAACAAATGATCTAAGAACACTCGACATAAAAAAATTCCATTATCTCTTAATTATTTCTACTTTTCTCTTTAGCTTTCATTGATTATAACAATATTAAAATTCTCATAAAAATCATAATGGAAATAACTATTATATTTAATTTGAATTTTCCATAAAAACCGCATATACACCTTTTCGAAATGCGCAATCCCAACGCACATTCACACCATGCAAAGGGGATTAACATAGTAATGCATTTTGGATTCACACGACTTAGTTCAAATTGTTATCTGGAGATGAAGACCTAATCCCTTACGAGCTTTCGGGATTACCTGTCTTCCAGTTTTATGTATGGGTCTTGTATTTGTGTTCGACAATGTGACAGGTTTTCGATTTCAATCTGCGAAAACTTTCATGTGTGAAACCACTTTCGATGGTCGCATGTGTTATATAATGTCGTTAATTTCTTATGAATATTATTTTAATTACGATTATGTAGTCGCTCATTGATTTTATTGTTGGTGCTTAAGTACTTAAAATACTATTGTTTTAGTTTTTTCTTTTTTTTAAATATACTTCAATAGCCAAAGTAATTGTATGATTGAAATTTAATAAATATGTATCACACCAATTTTCCAAGACTATAAATAAAAATAAACGAGAAATTATTTCAATATTCAATGATTTGAAAGTTGATTCTTTTATCATTACGAAATATCGAACTTCTCGTAATAAAAATTTGTAAATGTGTAAAAAAATCTTATTATTTTCATGTAAAATAAGATTTCTAAATCTCCAGAATTAATGAAGATTTTTCGTACAAAGATGCCAACTAAAATCATATATATCGTATCAATCGCCAAATAGTATTGATTATCCATATTTTATTATAATGCGACTATACAGAACGTATTAACCTGAAACTTTATATTTATGCGATATGTAACATAATCTGAAGTTGAACTCAATCAAATACAATCCCATTAAATTTAAAGGCTTTAATGACACGCAAACTCGGAAAAAACGTTCTCTATCAGTATACATAGTATAGTAATAACTACACTTCAAAATACTAATCGAATCAAATCCAGAATGATTTTTTAAATTTATATTATATCAATTGCCATATTGCCCATTGACATTTTATAATATTACGACTATACCAAACTCAATACTTTACAAATAAGCGAAATTGTATCGAGATTCAATCAAATACCATCCCTTCAATACACCCCTTAAATTTTAACGACACCCAAACTCGGAAAAACCTTCCTTTTTCGTATGCATTATACAAAACGCGTATAATAATAGAGACTACTTCCAAAACCAAACAACCAATCAACTCCACATCCCAATCAAACAAATAAAATTCGATCGAACGACCGCCGCATCACGCACTCAGCTTCCGTTTGCTGTGGAGGGGGTGTGTCGTAGAGCACAGGCCACGCCCACCGACCAATCAGCGAGCGCTACGAGCGGAAAACTCGCGTCGCCATGGCAACGCCGACCAATCGCACGCCCGCTTTTCAAAACGATCCGCGCTCCCGAAGGGGTGAGTCGCAATTGAAACGAAATGTGCGCTTGTGTGTCCCGAAAACCGGGAATCGGGGGATGAATAATTGAAACGGACTCGTAACGAGCGATTGCCGTTCATAATAGGAGATTTAGAGTGGGGCAATGATGAGTTTGATCGGTCGTGGTGGTGAAATTTTGAGTTTTTCCGACTTTTTTCGTGGTTTTGTAATGCGAAATTTTAATATTGGATGAATTACGATGATTTTGAACATATCACGATGATTGTTCTTAAATTTTCTGATTGTTTTAAGGAAAATTGGTCAATTATGTTCTCTCTCATTTTCCGTATTTTTATATACGCAAAAAACGTCAAGTTTTGTACACATTGCTGATTTATTTTAGCATACGGATGAAAGTTAAAATTCCCGCTTTGTCATTGGAAACCTCGTTGGCACAAATAAAATGCGTTAAACGTAAATTGAAAAAAAAAAAAACGACATATATACGATTCAAAGCAAATAAACACAAATGAAAACGTCAAAACAATCAAAATTAGTTCAGCGACAACAAAATACGATCCTTTCGTTTACACAACATTTGAAATATAACGATTTTCCGAAAAAATATTAAAATTTTCTAAAATGTTACATTGAAAATATTCAAACCTAACATAATCTCAATACTGAGAATAATCATTATCTTTTTAAGATACCAATCTATTATTATTGTTATTATTGTTACTATCATCACCACCATCATCATCATCATCATTATTATTAATATTATTATTATTACTATTATTATTATTTGTTGTTGTTATTGTTGTTATTATTGATAAACAATACATACCGTCAAATTTTCCGAATACCAAGCATTATTTAATAAAATTTTCGATCCAATTCTTTCGTATACGACGCAATTCCAAACCGTATAACGAGAGAATGAGCTTTTTAATGTCGGTGCTTTATGGAGTGGCTGCCGGCTAAACTTTACGAGTGAAATTCGAATCCGGGAACGGTTTCCTGTTACATTTCACCTCCGATACACCTCTGGTTCGAATCAGAAATTCTCCATGGAATGGTGTGATCTGTCTTCCAGCCACGATTTTCAAATAATGGTCGAATCGATCGTGTTTTGTCGTGATTGAATTTTTTTTTAAATTGAATTGAATATTTCGTTTATTAAAATTCAATTCTTATCATTCTTTTTTCATATTTCACAATATTCTTATAGTTTTCAATATAAAGCTTCTAACAACTTTTGTTTTTTGATGAAAATGTTTCGTATTTTGAAAAACATCTAGGTAATAAAAAAAATTTAACACCGAAACAGTCGAAAAAAGAAAAAAATTTAGTGTCGAATGATATATAGGTAGTATCCTTTTTCGGATACCATATAGCAATCCTATCTTAATCCTTTTATCAAATTCGTATATGTTTTATTTATCAAGACTCGATAATCAAGTAGATTTTCAAACAAATTATTAAAAATTTACAAAACATAATCCAATGAAACTTCTATTATATTTAATTTCAGACTTTAAAATAAATACGTATTTTCAAATTCTGGATCTATTTCATCACATTAGAATAGATAATATTTCAATTCATTTTTTTTTGTCATGCAAATAATACGAAACAAAAAATAATTCAATGATATGTCTTATTCGAATAAATCCTTATATGTACAACCACAATAAAACAAATCGATTAAAAATATTAAAATAATTAACCATTTTTTATTATTTTCAAATCGTCTACTTAGTATTACAATCGAATACATAAAATTTTAAAATTATTATTAAATTTAAAAATACTCCATACATTTCACGTACCACATTCGTTCGAAAAACGTTAAAAATTACACTACCAATACAATTAACAATATTTTTAATAAAACACTTAAACATTTAATAATACAAAAACGACATTTTCCAATACAAAAACGATAAAACTCACATATACTCACATCGAAAACAACCAAAGTCCATTACGGGCACTCGAACTCGAATTATACAACAACCCGAAAAGTTGCACGCCCGCCCACAAATCCAAAAATAAATCGGACGTAACACACACACACACACACACCGTATTTATTTATACACACAGACACGATGCAGGTCGTATTACAAAGGGAAGAGCTTTGACAAAAGCGCAACACTGTGTCGATTGAAATGGCGGCCATTCGCGTCGGCTTCGTCACGCCGAAAATGCAATCTGACAAATGAGCTCGAATCTGTCAAAAATCGGAAAGTGAAATTCGAAAATGAACATGTCGGATATGCGAGGAATGTCACTGTGGATATATTGGGCGGGTTTTTTTTTTTAAATGAGGAGTTCGCATTTAGATCGGGTTTTGAGTTCGCTCGTTTCGATTTGTTTGTTATTGTTTTGTATTGTTGGAAATGTGATTTTTTTTTTTTTTTTTTAATAAAAATTATTATCGAAATGTTTATTTGAGTTTATATTTAACAAATATTTTTTATTTGGTTCATACTTTTTCACAAAAAAACGTCGATTTTCAACAATATTTTTTAAAACGTCGATTTTCAATTCATTCAATCTATCAACAGTATCAACTCTGTGTTAAGTGCAAAATAAATTATGTTGTATGTTACTTTTTTTTAATACATCCCACGTTATCATATAAAAAAAGTATTATAATATAAATACATTAAAATACATACACATACAAACATACAAACAAATACATACATAAAATACATTAAAATTATATAATATGAACCAAAATAAATCAAGATATAAAAAAATTAATAAGGAAAATTACGACAGAGCATGATAGGGATAATTCTATTCGAAATTTTCTAAAACTAGTAGTGCATATGTTCCCTGATATATACAAAATACATTGATATATGTATATTCACCCTGTGATGTTCGAAATAATTGGTCCCAGAGCGTCCCTTATAAAAGAGGGATGCACAAACAACACCACAATTATCAATTTTACATGTCACTGGACAGCTACCGTCAATTAATTTCACTAAATTTATATTGAACATTGAACATGTTATATATAACATAAAATCATTAAAATAAGCCTAATTGATTGATATTACAGTTGAAAATAATCATAAAATATATCACAATATGAGATAACATTAAAAAATCGATACTGTTACCAATATTAATTTATTTATATAATTAATTAAAAATATAAATAGAATCATCCAATCGGGACATACTGTACTTATAAAAGGGGACGTTCCAGTTTATCTCAATAATCATCCAATTATTCGCTTCGATCCCTCTTTTGAACTAATATAATAAATCAGAAACATCCCTATCAATTTTACTAAAGGGAACATTTGTGCTAACAACTAATTGACTATACCACTAATTTTTTACTAACCCCTGAAAAGTTTAATTTAAAAATTTCAAAAAATTCACCAAAATGGCGTCTGATATTATTATTATGATATATGAATTCACATGTAGTATGTGTGGGTTGTAATAGCTGGAATCACGTCAATCTCGAGGACCTCTTTACCTGGGGTTATTACGACCCCGGTGGGGTTGGGTTGACACATGACACCATTTGCTGGAATCCCTTTATGAGGCAGATGTGACAAACATTTCGATTTCGGCATTTGTTGTATGAAATATTCAAAAGGCAGTGAAATCGATTGATAAATCAAATTACTGAAAAAAAGTGATTATATTTTAATTTTTTTGAATATCTAAATATGAAAATTTTAAATGAAAATGATTAGAAATTTTATAAAAATTAAACAGATTTTTTTATAGAATATATTTGTTCTTGTTGGTTTCTAAAGTTAAGCTATATAATCAATATGTAGATATGAGTTTATAGTAGTATATTATTTGACAATTTGACGAAAGATTGTTTCAATTTTTCCATGTCTTTTAATTCCGTTTATAAAAAAACTATTTTTTTTAATTATAAATATATTATGATAATGATATAAAAAGTGATAGATATATCAAAATTACATATATAAAGTTTATTTCAAATATTTATTCAAATTCGTGGAAAAAAATCAAAAGGTTGACGAAAAATGTCTCGCGTTTTCAACTCAGAGGGCGCCTTCTCTATTTTTTAACATTTCTTTCTTTCATTTTTTTCCAGAATCGATAAATCTCGAGCAGACAACAATCCATATAAATCATAAATATTTTCGTCCATTTTTTCAAAGACATGCAATGATGAAAATGTGGTATTCGACTCTTGAAGACCTTCACACGTGTGCAAAAATGCATAGAAAATATCTTACATTTTTTTTTATTCACATTCTCCAGTTACGATTCGATAAAAAATCATACGAGACATTTCAATGAAAATACGATTCATAGTTTAATAATATTGTTTATTGACATAAAAAAATTGTATCAAATTTATTGAAACATAAATTGACGGCATTGAAAAAGATATTCGTTTAAGTCATTTCTTATATTTTACTATGCAATTTTTTTTTTTCAGATTATCATTAATTATATTATAATTATTATTTTTTTAAATACAAAATCGAATGAATAAATAATCGATATAAACAAAAATAATTAATTTTTATCATATTTATACCATTATTTTCTATTTGTAATGAATTTCAATTCATTGTATGTATTATGTACTATATTAAGTTTTCACAATTGTTACATTTCATTTTCGAAAATAAATTTTACGCAGTTATCAAAATTTTATTTTCATTTCATTTAAACAGTTAACGCGACATTTTCGCTAAAAAATCAAATGAAGCATTTAATATGGGAAATTATATAGAACAACTTTCTCACGGTTTTTGTTGTTTACAATATTCAAATTTGCAACTTCGTGTTTTTTTTTTCGTTTGGTAAGTAATTCAAATATCAAATAATACAATCATATTAAATATTGATGCGCATTAGAAATTTCATATACCAAAATCGATTTTTCATAATAATATTTTAAAATAATTTTTTTTTTACATATATACATGTTGGTTATACACAAATACATACATATGAACATAGCATCCAATCGAAAAAAACCTTCAATTGTATATGTGTTGTAGTTTTTAACAAAATCGGTTAAATAGATCTTGAGATATCTTTTACATCAGATTTTCAAAAGAGAATTCTTCTTAAAGGCTCATATCTCCGTCATTTTATATTTATTTTTTTATTCGTTATTATTTCAAATTATCCATAAAACTATTATGTATATGTATAAAATAAAAATTATTGTATATATTTGATCCCTGCGTCAAAATATATTTATTTTTACA